>LR132105.1:0-68111 GCA_900634815.1 Paradendryphiella salina | reverse complement strand
ACTTGATTGTTGGCATCTCTGAATGGTAGAGTGTTCGATTGGTAGGCCAGCATCCATCGCAGCACACATCCACACTCTGACCCTTTCACAGCCGTCATTATCGGATGTTGTCCCGCGTGCACTGTGCTCGTGAACTCGTTTGGCTCCAAAGCCTCGTGCGGCTCTAACGGCTGCTATGAACAGACTGAGAGTAATACGGACAGACATGGTGGGAGCAGAATGCAACCCTGGACAATTGGGAGCAGATGGGTGCGGAAGAACAACCAGCGGCTCGGATTGGAGTCTGTGGATCTACACTGGGCTTATGCATACAACAGCCAGGAAGAACTGCGAGCTAAGCATCATGGAATCATGGTCTCGATTACGGTATCACAAGATTCTGTGGACACATTGGAGAGGCAGTAGTGCAGGTTCACATATTTGGCCTTTGGTATTGCTGCAGCATCATGAACTCATGATAGCGTGTTGTCCTTATCAAGACCCATACAAAGTAGTTCACATCTTGCAGATTCTTCGCGTCGCATCATACATCTGAACATAGGGTTGTCATTTGTCACTATTTTCCATTCGATTAAAAGTGAACGGACACTGTTTAGAACCAAATGATAGCTGAAGATATAAGAAGCTATGAGTAGCGCTTAGTATGTAACTCCCGCAGCAGCTTCTTACGATGCCACAATCTCACCGTGCTGCCTTAGATCCGGACTACTTGCTCTAACCCAACCCTTGTAGCTTCCCTTGCGCAGTTCCCAGACTTGAGCTTCTACATTTCAGGCCGCAAGTAATCGAGTGTTCATGTCGTTGAACCTTTCCGACGTAACGGAACCGATTTTTTACTGCATTGGTGAGATTGTCACCTCAGAATTTTGCGACTGGTATAACCACGTCCAAGCCAGCATTGGCTGATGCAACACCGGCATGCTGCGCATCCCAATCATATACCTCAAATCCTCCCCAGTCCAACTCGGTCTTCAAAACTCCGTTCATCAAAGCTGAAGCTGAGTTTTAGCAACCGTATCTGGAGATTGGTTCATCGCGTCAATGACCGTTTCAAGTACAGCTAGAACAGGAATTCCCTACGAGTTGTTGATCCTCTGGTAGGAGTACATCACAATAGCTGAACTAGCGCAACATGAATTACTTTTCTTTTGTATTCTCTGCCCAAAGCCTGGCCATATCTAAGCATGAGATTCTTGTCGAAGGTTGCTTCAAGATGTATCCCAGCTAAGAAGTGATGAGACAAACTCCTGTTCGATCAAGGGCTCGTTCTGGAGATCGAAAACCAAAATCATGTGGCTCAAGTCCTTCCCTTTTTGGCCAAGGTTAGGGGAATCATATTCAAGGGTCGCCTCGAGATCTGCGTCTTAGTCTGCTTTTGCCTCTGGTGACGAAGAGAAGGGTTATCTCCAAAGATGCCCAGTATTTTCTTACCTTGATCAATCTTAAGACTAAGCCGTTTCCACTAAAGGGCCTCCAGGGAACAAACACTATGCATGTCTCTACCCATATGGTTCGCGTAAACAACGTGCCGCGAACGTTGGCCTCCACCGTCTTGCACTGCTAATATGAAACTCGCTTGGCATCTCCTATCATGCATCTCTCTACATTCACGTATCCAATACCATGTTCACAATGTCATGCCAGATAGATAAATGCTCGTCGGAAAAAAATATCCCATCTTCACCCACTCAATGCTTCGGACAGTTTGTTCAAGAAGTTTTTTTTTTACCAGCACAACTTGAGCTCTACGGCACCAGTCGACTTCAAAAGACTTGCTACAGAACGTGAATAGACGAAGACATGACGCACAGTTATGAAGCTCGATCGCTGTCGTTTCTGCGCGGCCATTGTGAGACATGTACTTGCCACCAGACTGTGCCGGAGGGGATGATGCACGCTGAACACGTCTACTCGAATACTCGCGTGGAACTTCCGTGCCATGAGCCTTCGTCTCATCGAGCCCCTAGCGAAGAGGTCAGGGCAGATGGTAGAATTGGCCCCGACGTAGGCGTTGCAAAAGCAAGAAGATACTTTGCTTCCTACCAGCGACGACGTCGATATGCAGACGTCGAGGTACCAGGTCATCATCCGCTCTTTCCGTCGCGCCATCATGTCCATCCAGCACGCACCTCTCATCCCTTGCCCTACCCCGTGAACACTCGTACACTATCATCACCCTACCAATACCATGACATTCCCATAGTCTACCAAGCCCGGTCCCCCTTTCTACCCCACATATCACCTACCGATCCCTTCCAAACGCACCAACACGTCATTGACACCATATATCAAGACTCATCACCCGAAGCACGTCGGCCGCGAGGCGCGTTGCATGGATATCAGATAGCGCGGAGGCCGTTGCCGGTGGGCGCTAGAGTGATGGAAGGGTTGGTTGCGCATACTATTCCTGCAGCGCCTGCTCAGCGGGAAGACTGGGGACTGTGGGATGGATTCAAGAGGAAAGCAAAGAGTGAGTATGATGTCTTAAAAGCGATGTATGTGCAAGGGCCGGGAGAGTGGTGGGTTTAAGGTGGTGGAGGGCCGCAAGTTGCGTTTGTGTCTAGTCGTGTGACTACTTGGAGCAGAACCACGTCTTTCCGTCTTGTTTCATGCAATGATGGTTTAACTCGTGTAGTTTTGGGTTTTGTGCTAGTTGAAAGACACTTTTTGAAACATGGCCCTTGCCTTGTTCAGCCCATTTTCCAAGGGCAGGTTAGCACAGTGAGTGTGAATGATCCGCACTCAGTCTACAACCACTTCCTATGTCAGACGTTTCAATGACTAAGCCAGTGAGAATCTGACTCATGTAGATGCCTTTTCATACAATCAGTGACTAGCAGTTGATTTTCTCCCCCGCAAGGCTGGCATGCACTAAAGACTCGATGCTTCCAGAAGCCGCTCCTAGCGGTGAATAATCAACTGAAAAAGCAGACCCTTGTATCCTTATACCCGTGCCGGTGTGCAGCAGCAGCAGCAGCCGGTCAAAAGACCTAGTGCATATCGCAAAATTGTCTGCATGGGTAGTGTGTGTGAGTTCGCACCTTTTCCGACGGACGCACGCCAGCCATAGCCCCACCGCCAACGCATGCACGCGCCCTCAACACCAACTATGAGATCTCACGATGCACGGTGTGTTATACCCGAGGTTTCACTATACCCGAGGCTCGGGCGAGACTGGTACTACGGCTGGCCCACTAGCTCCTGACGTGGTGTGATCTCGTGCCAAGTGCAGAGTTCGTCTGCTGGTTTTGCATGGAAAACTTTTCCTCCATGTTGAAAGGCCTTGAAGAAGCTCGGGCATACTAGGCGGAAAATTTCACGTAAGGAAAAAAAAAGTCAAGATTCTTTGCGGCTGTGATTCGTCGACTGAAATTTGCTTGCCCGGTACTGATTCTGCGCATTAGTATGCAAGACAGAATTTTCATTCGATCTACTGAACGATTTCAGGGCTTCCTTCGTGCGAGGACTAGAAGCTTCATGCAAGACATGTGCTGCCTCGGTGCGGGTCGGCGCATGGATCGATGCGACATATGTAAACACACAGGGTGAGATTTTCCCGGCTATTCCAGGACTACGAGCCGAACAGCGATCTGGCTGCTGGGAGATCTTACCAGTGCGCCTATCGCTTGAGGCTTGAACCGAAATCCGAAATGACAGACACAACGGCAGCCTTACCCGTGCAAGCCGTTACTAGCGTATGAGAAGTGATCGTCATATGACAAGCCTCATCCGGAAAGGTCGTCGATCCCCAGAGGTGGAAGGATAAGCTTCCGATCCGGGAGTGCAAGGAGAGCGTAGGTGAGACCGAGGAAACCGGAGCGAGAGCGAGGACGATAATGTTGTCATAGACGCTGCAGTTTGACAGCTGACAAACATTATCATTCATGGATGGTGTCGAGCATGCTTATCGATGCAGACAGGTCTCGACCTGTCTAAGTGATGGTTGCTGCTGATAGCGGATGACATCGGAAGAGACAGGAGGTGATTATCGCATGTGTGCATGTGAGATGTGAGATGTGAGATGGGGGTGAAATGAGGAAATACCCAGAGCTTGTGTGACATACCTGTAATGTGCTGATGCATCTTTTATGATGTTATCGCCGGGCGATGTCTCCTCTTCGCTCTAAGACCGGCTCAACCCCATGGAGAGCGACGTGATCTACAAGCGATGGCGGATGCGACGCGATTGGAGAAAGATCAGACAAGGCATCAACCCACACCTTACTCGTCCCTGGTCTCGATCAGGTGGGCAGTTGTGCCGACCTTGACTGCGCCTGGCGGTTGATGATGTGAGGTCAGATCGGGGCTGCCTGGGGCGCACTGCATTTCCCTGTTTGGGCGGCCAACTTCTTTGATTGGCAACAACATGCCAGGTACCAAACATCAGGTTTTGCAATAGGGGCGTTGCTGGGACCACGACGAGCTGAGTTGGCACGCCAGCTCAGCAGCCATTATTGCAGCGAGTGGAGGAAGCATGGCATCCACTTGTTTCACTTCAACTGTAGCTGAGCCAGTCGTTGCGCAGCATCGCAAGAGTAACTCGATTGCGCTGGCAAGAGTATGATGCCTGCATCTATTCGACGTATCAAAGAGATGTGCTTCATCAATTGAAAACGGCGGCTACACGGCTGCATGGTCGCCCATGGCGACGCCCGAAACGCCACCGAAACTTCGTTTCGATTGCGCACAGGAAAGGTTTGAATCAACTGGTAGGTAGCAGATTTGACCTGCATTATGTCTAGTCCCTATGCCATCTTGTTGTTTCGAAAAGTAAAGGAGAAATCAGCGCGGTAACTTCTCTCTTCAAACTCGTGACAGTGTGGAGACGGGAATCCTTGCTCAGATCAGTCCAGAAGACTTCACAAAAGCGGAGACGGTGACAGGATGATAACATGCGTTTGCAATGCGCATCATCGCAACTCAGGGGTTCCGCTCCGTCGTGCTTGTCTGCCCGCGTTTCGCCCGAGCGGAACAACGAGGTAATTAGCCGTCCTTTATCGAGTTCCTAATGTATCCGATCGGAACCTTCCAAACTCCGAGAGCCTGCCCAACCCACTTGCGACGTACGTTTGCATACGCCATTTGCGCCAGGCAGACATTCTGGGTCATCTGGTAGTGCGTGGGGCGGTGCCATCGGTGTACACAAGCGAGTTCGCAATGCCTCGTCTTGTGTTATGCGGGGACACGAACTGATGTGGAGGAACAAGACGTATGCCTCATCGGAAACATCCTCTCATGCGGCCAGCGTTGCAACGGATGCGTAGTGTTCGCCCTACCTGCGGGAGCATGTGTGCGAGGGCCAGGGTCCATCGCATTGGCCAAAAGTCGGTCAACCCAAAATTCCACAGCACTGCAGAGAGGGGGAGAGAAAGGTGTGACTGGGCCAAGTTTCGCGGAGCATGCATTGGGAGAGCTATATTGCGCCGTTTGCAGCCGATCTTTCGCATTACGTTCCCTACCGAGGACAACCCGTTTAGTCCCGCATGCGAAGGACACCCGTGACCCATAGTGTGTGATTAGCATGCAGCGTGCAGAGATAGCGAAACATCACCTGAGGAGTGCGTGGAGATTGATGTTGGCGATTTATGATCGTGATTGATTTTCTAGCTATGGCGGGAGTCTCGACCAATGCCCTCGGGAGAACTCGCACCGCCTGTAACAAAATTGGCCCAAAAATCCTACATGTCCATTTATTCATCTCAGTACTGCAGAGTAGAGTAGCTTCCAAACGTGGTCGCAAAAGATCCAGCCGCCTTGCGGTGTATGCTAATAATGAAAAACAAAAAACAAAGGGATATAATGCTCGAAATATGCCACGCTATGCTGTAAAGGACTCGCTCGCTGAAAATGCTGTATCAAAAATCACAAGGTCGGAACATGCGGATGTGCTGGCCTAATAACTTGAGATGAGCGGCGTAGTCGTGTCCATGAACAGCGGGTGGTCGTCTTCCATGTATTGTGCTTGTGATTTGGCGTCGTAGAAGGTTGTTGTGAGCATGGCTTCTTTGTCGGAGAAGTTGAGGGTTGATTGGGGTGGCGATGTGGGCGGAGACTCGTCGTCGGACTCCTCTTCGAATGTGAGCTCGGGTGGAGACTGGGATTGCGATGGTACTCGGGTAAGTGCCAGTTCTGAGTCGTCCTCCATGTCGTCGTAGAACTCTTCCTCGTCCTCAGCATCGTCCTCATCAATCTCCATTGTGCTGATCTGAACCGGTGATTGGGCGATGCGACGGGGCAAGGGGATCATGTCGAAGTCGTCCTCGTCCTCGTTCTCCGAGTCGGAGTCGGAATAGTCATCCTCGACTGCCTCTTCGGTAATGGTGTCGGCCCATTGGATGTGTCGAGACTCTTCAGTCTTGGAGGCCTTAGCCATGGTCTGGTTGAACCATTGTTCTTGCCGGCGTTCGGCGTCTTGGAGTTCGACCATGAGGCTATCGAGGAGGTTTGCGTGTCCGACAAGAAGGCGGAGGTCGTGGTCGGCCCTGCATGCCTCCTTGCCCAGCTTGGAGCGGGCGGAGGCAGCGATGTAATAGGTTTGGGTAAGAGACATCTTTTGCTTCTTCTGTGGTGGTGAAGAGATGAAGTGCGAGCGAGTAGTCTCAGCCGTGAATGGCTCGAAGGATGTTTGGATGCGAAGGTGTGATGAGGAAGGCATCTTTGTGGTGTATGTAGGCAGAATTATATGAATGCCTAAAAATGTGAGTCAGTTACGTAGGTGACTGGAGAAAGGACGGGGATCACGAACCTTAATGCAGTACCCAATAGAGGGAAGGTGATCCGAGCTTGCGAAAATCCCCAAGATAGTTGATGTAATAATTGACCAGTTCGATAATCTGTTCAAGCAAGGCTGTTAGAGAGTGGTGAGGGTGTATTGATATGGTGTTGAGTTAATGATTTTCTGAGGCGTGGGCAAGCGTGTTTCTTATGTTTCCCTGACGCATGGAGGATGACCACGATGGATAATGGGTGCTCGGAATTACTGGCATGTTTCCACCGCTCCTTGGCCGAGCGTCGCTCAGCACATGGACCGATGCGGTGAGCTAACAGACTATGATTCACAAAGCTGCAGGGGTGCTAGCGCGGCTTACGATGCCCTGTCCGTCGCGGTCGGTTGTAGAGTCTTTCGCCCGCATCCACATACGGGCGTTACGACGCGGAGGCCGGACCTTGCGCGGATATACAGTCCTCCCACGTCGACGCATGCCTGTCTGATGGGTAATCGTAGTCGCTCTGGTCCAAGATTATTGCTCCGTTGGGGCTTACTAACACACGATGCATTGCATCACTCACCCCCTTCGCCGATCGCGCCATGAGAGGTTTTTTTCTTTCCTTTTCGCTTTCCCCTTGCTAAGTCCCTGACGGTGGTGGTGCGCTGTCTAGCCAGAGGGGTGCTTGGGCGAGATTGAGCCCTGCCTGGCTGCCTACAGTTCCAGGATGCGCTGTCGTAAGGCTAAGCCACGGGCCTCCCCACAGCTAGAGCGGTCAGTCTTTCATCTGTGGCTGTCGAAACGTGGCCCCATCCGTGTCTCGCTTAAAGGGGTCAGTTACACCCTTCATTCTACCCTGAGTGAGAAAGAGGTTGGGCGTGGCGTGGCGGCCTTCGCAAGGCTGCCGGGCCCGACGCTTTCTGAATCTTTCCGCGCTACCCATCAGGCTCACGACACGAAAGCAGCATCGCTCGGCCGACCATGGCGGAGCTTGGTTCTCGCGGATGCCTAGCAACTCTGGGTTTCGGTGACCTGAAAGCTTTCGTCCGCGTCGCGAAAAGCCACAAGCCAGGCCTCGCGGACTTGCAAATCAGTTCCATACCCCGCGCTTTCATAAATGATGACAAAATGAGTCAAGGCGTCTCATCGTCCTGAATATCAGACCGGACGTCTGCTCAGACTCCAAGATTACAAAGTTGGTCGGCATCTTCGTTACAGGGCCAGCGCGATTGGTGGAGACGTCGGCTTTGTCATGCATGCTGAAAAATGCCCTCTGACACAGCCGCTAGCAAATCCTGCGTGAACCGCTAGACTTTTTGATGACATGATCATGCGCATATTCGCAGCTTCGCAGATTGCGTGCTCGACATTTGGGCCGTTTGAACTGTGACATGCTGGGCATTGCGCGAGAGGTCGTGGGCGAGCGCAACCCCACTGATACGTTGGGCTTCGACTGCAGGAAGCTTTCCTACACCGCGTCGTACCCAGTGCGCGCCAGATCCAGGAACAGATAAGGGACGTGGTGACCAAAGCGTTTCTAGCACCCGTCTCCGCTCCGCCCTTTCCACAGCACTCCAAGGACGAACGATCCCGAAAGAGGCAAGTACACACTATGGTCCCCTCAGCTTTCGCTTCGTACACTGCATCGCGGTGTTTGTGCGTTTCCATCCGCTTGCGCACAGCCCCTTTTGTTCTACGAAAAGCATGGGGGCAGCCTAAGCGCACGACACGTATTCGTTGGTTTAACTTCTACCGAGTTCACCGCTGGAGCTGTACGAGGCTGATCAGGAGACCGCCCATGCCGAGATAATGGCGGTCCACATATATGCGCGCTGCGGCAGTGTAGCAACGCCATGCTGCGATGCTGCGATGCTGCAATGAGCACATAAAACTACAGTCTGCCAAGCTTGGCACATGAGCCTTGGAGTACTAAGCCACCACCTCCACGACGAACGGAATACCGCGTAGCCGCTTCACCACTAGCGTGTGTTATCAGAGCAGCGCACACGGTACGCGTCGTATATTAGATGGGAAGCGGACACACTCGCGCCAACCTCGCTAAGTCTCTCCCAAGTTCATCGTGCCGTTGAACGCGGTTCCAACATGTCTTTTGCCATAACATTACCGTACTAGGCAGGCTTCCAGGTTGTGATTCATGTGCGCAAGTGATTAGAAGCCTACAAGCCACATGCCTTCGCTCCCATACTAAGCAGCCTTCTAGAAGACGAATGGCTTCGACACGCACGGACTAAACTACAAAGACTATGCAACCCTTTGTTGCAAACGGATTACTCTGCATGTTTCGATGCTGTTCTATTGCATGCATCGACTATCATGCTCCCAAAGCGTTGTGCCGGCACTTTCACAGCAAACGGCTGTTCACAACGTCTGTTCCGAATCTTGGTCTTGTCTTGGCAGGTAGACGAGCTTCTTCATGCATCACTAAGCATGACTCTCGCTACCATTGGTTTCCAACCTTTGCATTCTTTCCCGGTGTACACGATCATGGCCACGTCCTACTTCCGTCATTAACGCCAAAGTCGCACAAAGAGTGCGTCAGTGCTGACAATACAGATGTTGCCCAACGATTTCGACGTGAATTCGCATTTCAGTTGCTGGAGGTAACTAAGCGTGGCACCTCTGCGAGCACTCAGGATATAAGAACTGGAGTCAATGATCGAAATTGTATCCGTATGGACGTATACTGCCGTGATGCTTCTGTAGGCGTCATCTTTCCTTGTTCCCGCCCGTCTGAACTACTGATTCCCACGAGCTACCGAGGATTAGGGAATCTTCAAGGAACAACCACCAACTAGGATTGGAGCTTATTTATCTGCTGGGATGAAAGGTCGTAGACATGGTGCCTGATGCCCACATCTATTACTACTAGTTGATGTTCACAGGGAGCGTTGTTGCAGGACGCCGGAGTGCATCTCCCGAAGCAACAATGGAGTGAAGGCTATCGATTGGACGTGAGAACGCTGTCCTCCATACAAATCATTGTGGTGACATTCGACACTGCAAAACATTCGCAAAATGACGTCGTCGCCAAACTTCCAAGTCGATATAGGGGAGCGTAAACAAAGGAAGATACCCCACGTGGTGCGGGCGCCGCGCGTTGCTAGGGATGGTTAGCGCGAAACCCTGATCATAACAAACATTGCATGTGCGGGTGCATCAACACCAGCCCTATCGCACCTTGTATATCGCAGTACTCACTCACCGAGTTTGTGAAGAGAGCAGCAATTGCATACTTGTTGCAAAGGATCAGCATAAAATGGCCGACCCGGGTATGTTCTCGGTGCGCCGCCAGGTGAGTTTGTGTTTTGACCCCCCTCTAGTCGCATCTTGCCTCGTCGGCCCTGGACTCATCTAACACGACACGCGCAGACCTTGGGACCCGTCAACAACAACGTCTCTGCGATTCCTATGCCAGCCTCCGCCATGAAGCGCACGAGCTCCGTACACAACATGCAACAAAACCAGTTCCCGCCGAACCATGCGCGATCGCAAAGCGGGAGTAGAATGTCCCTTGCGCCCGGCCGCCCCAGCCAGCCGCTCTTCTCGCGCTCTTCGTCCGGCACCAATCTCGCTGAAGGCTTCCAATCCGTTCACCGAAACTCGACCAGCAATTTCGCAGCAAGCAGCGCGCGCAAAAGCTTCGCGCCGGGCGCTTCCATCTTTCAGACACCAGCAGCACAATCTTCAGGCACCGCCTTTGAGCAGAGCGCACAACGGCGGAGCAGTGTCTTCAAATCACGGACATCGCATGGACCTGGGCAATCAGGTGTCAAGCAATCCTTCTTCCAGACGGCGCCCATGCCGTCGGTTCCTCCCCAGGATCCCCGACGACTCAAGGATCCAAGCACCCGCTCACACATGGCCGCCGAACTAATGGAGTTTTTGACGCACAACAACTTCGAAATGGAGTCCAAGCATGTACTCTCCAACAAGGCAATGACTTCGCCGACGCAAAAGGACTTCAACTGCATGTTCCAATGGCTCTACAACCGTATCGACCCCAGCTACCGCTTCCAAAAGTCCATCGATCAGGAAGTGCCCATATTGCTAAAGCAGATGCGCTACCCATTCGAGAAGTCCATCATGAAGTCGCAGATTGCGGCGGTTGGTGGAAACAACTGGTACACCTTCTTGGGCCTGCTGCACTGGATGATGCAGCTTGCACGTTTGATGCAGGCATATGAAGCAGGAACGTACGACGAGGCATGCTTCGAAGCAGGCTTTGATGTCTCTGGTGACCGCATCATCTTCGACTTCTTGTCAGACGCCTATAGTACCTGGCTATCAGCCGAAGATGACGATGACGACGAAGAGGCGCAAAAGAAGCACATGGAGCCTCACATCAAGACAATGGCCGCCAAGTTCGACGCAGCTAATGCTCAGCACCACGAACAGGTCAATCTTCTAGAGGCCGAGCACAAGTACCTCCAGGACCAGATTGAAGAGCTAGGAAAGTCTGGCCCAAGGATCCAAAAGCTCGAAGAGCAAATCCGCATCCTGGAAGAGGACCGCGTCAAATTTGAAAACTACAACAACTCAATGGAGTCCAAGGTCAAGAAATATACGGATCGCTGCTCTTTCTTGGAGAAATCCATCGAAGAGATTGAGGCTGAGCTTGAGGCTTCAGAGAAGGAACAGCAAGAACTTCAAGCCATCATCGACGGCCGGGGCATGACCATTGCGGATATCGACCGCATGGCAAATGAGAAAGACCGTCTTGACTCTTCTCTCCAGGCGACATCATCACGCCTTGAGGACTCTAAGAAGCGCGTTGCAGAGAAAGAGCTCGCAGCCTCACGGAAACTCGACGAGCTCGAACAAACCATTGAGCGCTACAACAACCTTGGCTACCAGATTGGCGTCATCCCCTCTACGGCAGTTAACGCAAAAGGTCAGGACTACGAACTTGTCCTCACCATAGCGGACGGACCCAACTTCTCCGGCTCCCAAATGGGTGGCTCATCACAAGACGCCTCGGACCGACTTCTCCATGATGCAGGAACGGGTTATTCCCCTGCTCACCTTCTCAATCTCGACCTTCGTGGCACAGTCAAAGCCAACATTCTCTCTCTGCGCAAGGAAATCGCCGAGCGCCGCAATCAAGCGCTAGAAGCCGACATGAACAACCACGACCTCCTCGACAAGATCAAAGAAGCCATGGATGATAAGCAAGCCGAGGTCGAAGCCCTAGGCCACCGCGTCGCACAAGCAGAAGAGGAATTGGAAAAGCTTCGCGAAATCACAAACACGCAAAAGAGCCAGTCGGACGCGCAGATTGAGCGTATGGAGAAGGAATTAGGTCGTATGCGTAGTGGACTTGGAGAGTCTGTTCAACTAATGGTTCAGCGAGAAATGGCTGTAAACATTGAGTACGTTTTGTTCCTTTTTCCTTCCCCTTTTTTTCCCCATCTTTCTTTTTCCCTTTTCTTCCCACCTTTTTTTTCCTACTTTTTCTGTACATTCTAGGCCATGTTACTAAGACGATTTAACAGATACGAACAACTGCAACTCCGCGCCAATGCCCTCCGCGAAGAATTACACACGGAAATTGAACGCATGCTCGACGACATTGTCCGCTTCAAACTGCATGTGCAAAAGTCGCTCGAGGAGTACGAGCAATTCATCGCAGATGAGGTGGAGCGCAGCTGTGAGGAGCAGGATAGGCTTGCTGCGCAGGATGAAGATGGGGAAGAGGCGCAAGAAGATGGTCAGGATGGTGAGGACATGGATGATGAGTAGTTTTTGCACGACTCCTTTTTCGTCTTCTTCGCCTTCTTCGTCTTCTTCGTCTTCTTCGTCTTCTTCGTCTTCTTCGTCTTCTTCGTCTTCTTCGCCTTTCTTTCTTGACTGCTTCTTGTTTCTACTTTTTTTCCAATGTGCAATGGGCTAACGACAAGGTCATGATGGAGTTGGTTGGTTGGTTGGTTGGTTGGAAGGTGTGTGCGGTTTGTTTTTTGTTTGTTTGGACGAACCAAGCTTTCTGAGATACCTCTTTGCCCCCCTTTTTTTTCGACTATCGTACGTGGTACATTATTGTAGTCATTTCCATTCTTTGCAACCAATACTATAATGACTTGATGAATATGGCGTGAGCGCCAACTTGACATCACTGCTGGTATAAATAGTGCGGGTATCCCTAATCTCTCCCTCTCTCTCTCTGTCTCCGGCACACTTCCTACATCATCTCCATTCCACAATCAACACCCACAGATATAAATAAACCTCCATTTACCTAACCCATTCCAATTCCCCTATCCAGCCAATAGCCCTCTCCCACTAGTCAACATCATATTACTCAGCAGCTCAACCTGACTTCTCAGCCCCGCCATCTCAATCGACTGGTCCTTGACCTCCTTTGTCTTTTCCGTAAGCAGGCGCCTCAACTCAGCGTTCTCGTGCTGCAGCTGCTCTATTTGCATGCTCGTGGCTTGAGACGCATCTGATGGCGGAGGCGGCTGTACGTCGTCGAGAGAGGGGCCGATGCGAGAGTCCTTTCGGGTGAAGGAGATGGGTCTGGGTTTGGAGGGGTAATGCATAGAAGGGGGTCGTCGTTGCTGTGGTAGCGGTGGTTGGTATATACTGGGTGGTTGTGGATAATTGGCTGTGTGGTTGGGCTCGCTCTCGTTCTTGGTGGTAGCCGCAGCAGCAGCGTCTGACGCCTCAATCTCGTCATCTGAGCTGTTGAGGCCGTCGCCGAGTTGCTGGCCCGCCGCTTTCCTTGCCCTCTTGATGTGGGCACGTATGTTGTACACGTCGCGCTTGAAAATGTGTATGCCAGGGAGTTGGGCTTGCAGTACATCGACTGTTCTCCCCACGCCACGGTCTCGGCCTTGGTTCGGTCCACCCTTTCGTAGCATCTCTTGTTCGACAATCTCCCAGACGAGGCCTCCGCGTTCGAGACTGTGTGTCGCAAGCTTCTGTGATGTTTGTTGCTGCTGTTGCTGTTGTTGTATTGACGAGACTTGTGGGTAGTCGTCGCCCTCGGCTTCGGCGTCCATGTCCTCCAGTGTATCCTTAGTATCGGGGAGGCTCAACTTGGCAAGCTCTTCCTTCGCCGTGACGCCTCCGACGCCGACACGGCCTCCGACAAGGCCCCAGGTTCTCTTTCGTTGTAGCGCCCAGCCCGCACTGTCGCGGCCAGCGTGGTTGTGTTGCGACTCGCCGACACGCAGAAACCATTTGCCGTCGTCGAGCTTCTTGCCTTCTATCCACATCTTGCAGCCCGTCTTGTAGCTGACTCTGTTCTTCCTGACCCTTGTCTCGGCAGTAAGCTTGTGTGTGTTCTTGGGTTGTCCGTAGCAAACACAGGCAAGCTTTATGCGGGAGCGGTTCTTAGCCGTCGTGTTGATGCTGAGCGCGTATCCATGGTCCGATGCATGCGACTGGGCGTAGTCGTGGAGGGCCTGCCATGAGCCATGGACCGAGTTCGGGGGAGGCAGCATGTCGAATTGGTTTTCGGAGGCGTCGCTGCGGGCGGGGGGCAGCGCTGAGGTAGGACTAGTAGTCGGACCCGGTGAAGAGCGGTGCGCCTTTTGTCGCTCACGCGGCGTGTCTCCAGGGGGGTGGCCATCTTCGCGTTGCTGCCCGTCGACGTTCATCTGGCATGACTGCGCATCGACGCCGAGCCCACAGCCGGCCATGTCAACGTGTTGGGCGGCGACATGATGCCGTGACGCCGAGAAGGCAGGGCAAGGCAGCTGTGGGGTGGCAAGCGCAGGGCCGTGGTTGTACGTGGGGACTTGATTGAAGTGATGACAACGGCGGCGAAAGGTAGCCGTCATGGTGGGTGGCTTTGTTACGCTCCGAATCAGCCTTCAATCACGAGCGCCCAGGAGCTGTTCACCATGTTCTGCGCACATGGCACCCCGGATTGGACGACGCGCTGCGTGTCTTGCGTCGCGTTACAAAGCGCCATCAACCTTCTACGATATTGCCCATGTTGGTACGTTGTCGTTTGTGCACCAAGCCAATTGGTCCCTCGGCACCTCAGCAGTCCCTGTTGCCCTTGCAACATCACCAACAACAACAAGCAAATGGTACCAAACTGTCACTCTTTTAGTATCGCTGCATTGACCGAGGACCCAGTCTCTCATTGAATTATTTGCGCAGCCATTGTTGCATAGTTTATCTGAGCATGCTGAAGCACTTGCCGTCTTCATTCGCGCAGCGTTACATCCACCCACATGTCCTTTATCTCCCAGAGCCCGAGCGAGTTGAACGTCTTCCACGGTTTGAGTGGATATGTCAGGGCCAGGTCAAAGTTCCTCAACAGTTCAAATACCGCCTTGTGTATCTCAATCAACGCAATATTGCGGCCCAAGCAGAGCCAGCGACCATAGCCAAAGATCAAGTCATTCGTCCTTGTCATCTTCGTCAAGCGCTCCCTCGCCTCCTCATCGGTGGGATCCATGAGCCAACGCTCGGGCCGGAAGATCGCGCAATCTTCGCCGTAGAGCGTACGATTGTTGCGGTGCATGGTTAGAGCCGAGTACCCAATCAGGGTACCACCAGGGATATAGTATTCTTTTCCACGCACAGTTACGACATCTCCCTCGTCGGGTGCAACTTTCGAGAAGATGTTGGCAACCGGAGGGTGCATGCGCATTGCTTCCCGCACCACAGCGCCAAGATAGGGCAGCCGGCGCACTTTTGCATCCGATATAATGCCAGGAGATGCTGGAGCAATCCCGTTCTTGACTGTTTCATCAATCTCAGCTTGTAGCTTTGCATACACTCTTGGGTGACTCATGACGTAGACCAGGATGACTCGGATAGCGGCGGCGGTGGTATCAGAGCCAGCAAGAATCTGCTCAAAAACTTCCTGGACTATGATCGGCAGGTCAGCTCCTTCTCGGATGTATTGCGGTACACTCATGACTTACAAAGCTCATCTCCTGCGAGGCCATGGCGAACAAATGACGCAAACATGTCGGATTTTTCTTCAGTCGACTTTAAGCTTCTTGAAATCACGACTTTGCGTGCTTGAGCCATCATGTTGCCGAATCCCGTTGTATCCTTCTCGGATGGACTAATAGCAGGCCCAATGATAGGTGTGTCCTTCAGCCAGGCGATGCCCATAGCAAAGGCAGTGTTACCAATCTTGAGACCTTCTTCACTTGACTTCAAGTAGTCTTTGACATCTTTGTCGGCTTTCAAATCACCAAATGCTTCTCCGAGACCAACATGACTGATGACATCCAGGGTAAAGAATGGAATCTTTTGCGCCAAGTCCATGTGTGTAGGTGGGATAGTTGACGTAGCAGAAGATGCATACTTGCGTACCAAGTCTACGAGTTCCTTGACATGCACATCAATCGAAGGTTCCAGTGTCGGGTTCTCTTTACCGGAATACTATACTGAGTCAGCTCATGGTCATCTCACTCCTCGAGCGGCGGTTATTGTTACTCGAGATGCAGAAGCTGATAAAGGACTTACCCCGGAGATCATTTTCTTTCGTCTCGCATCATGCCTGTCATTGTCGCATTCCGTAAAGACGTTATCTTTGCCCGTCTCGAACCGGGCAGCATGATAATACCACGACGATCTCTTGTACGGGGAGCGCACTGCATTGATGCGTGTCCATAGCTCAGGGTCTGAAGTGATGAGGTGGTTGGGTGCAATCCTCGCAATCGGCCCTGCAGAGTAATGTGAGCACCGTGTCGTGTACCATCCTTCACATTGCGATACGTACCATACTTCTCGCACACGTCTCCGTAGTACTCAGGAGATCGACCTCCGATAACCGCTCGGGTATGCCACAGCCAAGAGAAACCCGTCGTCCTGGGACCGGCAAAGTGTCTCAAGCGCAGGTATTGTCGGATTCGGCCGATGGCGAAAAACGCCACGACGGCGAATATGATGAGATACAGGCGCCGAGGGACATTTTCGAGCAATGAAGTCTCCGAGGCGGTCTCCATGGCTTGCTTGAAGTGGAGTTGTCGAGCAAGGATTTCCTTTTGCTGGTGATGAACTATGGTCACGAGAGTCGTTCCCGACAGTGGGGCAGCTCTTTATGAGAGTGCATGCGGCAGGGTGCGCTATAAGAATAGTGGAGTACGAGCACTCGCTGGCGATTTTGCTCGCCGATTGGTGTGCTGGGTCAAGAACGAATGAATTGTTGGCAACGACGGAGAGCCCAGAGTGGCGTGGCTGCATTGTGTTTTGCTGAGTTGTCATGAAACCCCGCCAACGACGAATGAGCCCGGCGAAAGCTCCATATGGGTGACACCTGGAAGCCATGCCTGGTTCCCCACTAAGAGTAGCGGGAGGCTAGGTAATTAGATGAACGGTGCCGCGAGTGCCTGGGCGGTTCAGCGTCGCCGAGGTTAGCGTCTTGCCCTCCCTCCCCGGTCCATGTGCAAACACACGACTGACATGCAAAATAAGCATGGAAGACGTCGCATGCTGTGCTGATGAGCTGCTCATTGTAAACAACAATGCTCTTACTATGTACTCTTCTCCGGTGACCCGGCCATGTTGTTGGTGTTTGCACGCAGAAGTCGGCGGCCTAACCACGTTGTCGGACGAATCACATAGCGGAAAAGACGCCGGCCGAGGCCCGGCATGCAGAATCCATGAAGACGTAACGGCGCTCCTCCACTCGAAGTGGCCAAATCTGCAGGAATATCCCGTATAGTAACCCACAAACCACGTTCCTCTTTTCCCTGTCCACACGTTGGTGGATCAGATCGGATCTCGTCGCGCTTCGGTTCTAGCCTTGTGGAGAGGGGCACGTTGCCTTTCTTAACAGGGTCACTTGGATGCTATTAACGCTCCTCAACAACATCCTGCGCGCCCGCAAACTTACCTTTTTGGTATCGTTTGCTTTCTCTACACCTGGGTTGCCTCAGCGTATTATCCAGAGACGAAGGATTCAAGCGTCAAAGCGTCTATTACACCTTCGCTTAACAAGTGGGTGCTAATCGTTTCGGCCCGTTCCTGTACGATTGAGGCACAATCACGGTTGTAGCGCTTACTTACGGCTACGAAAGCGCCTAAATACGAGTCCGTCTGAGATAATTGTCACCACTATCCACCATCTTCAAGGGTACGGAAAGAGATATATCATTCAATGTCAGCCTCTGGCAAAGGGAAAGAGAAGAATGTGGTAGGCGAGCCAGTATCTGCAACGCCTGGTGACGGCCTTGCATCTACAAGCGACCCTTCCAGTTATGCGCCTAAACCCGATGCAGCTGTACCCGATGCAGCTGTACCCGATGCAGCTGTTATACCACAAGCAGAGGCATCTAGTTCATCAGCCCCAGCAGAAACGTCTACTGCTTCACTAGATCCAGCAGTTGATCTCGTTACGCCAACACCGCAGATACAACTTCCTTCTGAAACAACAGAAGGCCCGGCTGCATCTGCTCAGCAGATCAACCCTCATGTCTCAGTTGTAAGTATACGACTGTTTCTCCTCATTAGCCCTTTCCCCCATGAGATTCTAACACGCACAGGACAACGAAGAAAACGACACGGATTCAGCACTAGGCGACGACGATGCCATTAGCGATACCACATCCATTGCATCCACCATTCACAGAGGCCGCTTCGAAAATGGGCGCCGCTACCACAAATACCGCGAAGGCGAGAACGGCTACTGGGGCCCCAACGACGAAGTACAAAATGATCAGCTCGACATAGCCCATCATATGTTTCTCATCCTGCTAGGTCAGAAACTGCACTTGGCACCTATTCAAGACCCTCAACGCATCTTGGACCTAGGCTGCGGAACAGGAATCTGGTGCATGGACATGGCCGACGGTATGTATTCCCTCTTTTTTTTTTTTCTTCTTCGAGTGGACCAACTAAGACAATTGGTGCACAGAACATCCCAGCGCCGAAATCCTCGGCGTAGACCTCTCCCCCATCCAACCCACCTTCACCCCCCCAAACTGCAAATTCGAAATCGATGACGTAACCCTCCCCTGGACGTATTCCCGCCCCTTTGACTTTATCAACATCCGCTCTTTATACGGCTCCATTCACTCATGGCCTGCCCTCTACGCGCAAGCATACCAGCACCTCACGCCCGGCGGATACCTGCACGAGCTAGAAATGTCGATCCAGTTCAAATCTGACGACGGCAGTCTAGCCCCGGATCACATACTGTCGCAGTGGAGCGACATTTTCCACGAGGCGAGTAAGCGGTTCGGCAAGAGCTTCTATGAGGTCTGGAATTTGTCCACGTATATTCGGGATGCGGGGTTTGTCGATGTTACCGAGATGGTGTACAAGGTGCCGGTGAATAGCTGGCCGGCGGATCCGCACATGAAGGAGTTGGGCAGGTGGAATCTGTTGCATATTACGCAGGGTGCCGAGGGCTGGGGGTTGTATCTGTTGACCAAGGTCATGGGGTGGAGTGTGGATGAGGCGCAGGTGTTTTTTGCAAAGTTCCGCAATGGGGCCAAAGAGAAGAGGATTCATGCGTATTTTGAGGTGGTGGTTATTCATGCGAGGAAGCCGTAGTGGGGTAGAGTATCAATGCTGGAGTCTTGGGAGGAGAGGGATTTGGCTTTTATGCATTCATGTGTGGACATAGGGTCATGTGGTGGTTCAATTAGGGCATTACTTTAACTAGGGTATCAATCTAAACGGGAACGAAAATCTTCCTCACTACCACTTTCGCGTCACCTATCTACTAACTGGAGGTGGCGTGGCCGTCTTGGGTACCTCTCCCGCCTTGGGATCTGGGAGATGCGACACGCTCGGCATATCGCCCACAGTCGCCGATTGCTCTTCCTTTTCTCTGCCATCGCTAATGATAAGCGGTTCCTGAGGCGGGGAAGCTGGCAGCTCCTTCTCACCCTCTTTAGCTTTGATCTGAGATCCAAAAATGGAGTCTGCATCCCCGTTTATAGAGGAAGCATCGCTAACACGCCCAGACTGGCCTTCTTCGGCTGCAAGGCGTTCTTTCTCGAGGCGGGTTTCGCGACCGCGCTTGTGGCAGTACCAGAAAACGAACAGCAGGACTACTGGTTGATTAGTTGACTGAGTCGAGGTCGATGACTAGAAGAAGACATACCGAATACTGCCAGACTCATAATGACATTCGTTCCAGTAGCCAAAGCTGGGAACCTGAACTTGAGGAAATTGACGATACTTCTGAGTGCGGTGGCAACAGCACCCTGTGCGGAAACCAACGACTTCAAGCTCGGCACTTGAGGGAGCATGGCCTTCTTAATTTTGCTCTTGGTTCCTCCTGATGCAGTCTTTGCATCAAATCCGGGCTTCTCTGACGACGCAGCCATCAACTCGGGGCCCAGTGTAGCCGTAAGCTTAGCTGGCAGACTCTTGACTAGGTTTTGCAGGAAGGGAGGGAGACTACCGTACATCTTCTTCAGCTGGTTGTCGTAGTCTGTGAATAGCTTCTCGAGGTCGTTGTAGGCTGTTGGCACGCCATTGACAAGATCCTTGAGAACCTGGGTGAACTTGTTGAGGAGCTCCTCCGACTCTTTGCTGAAGCTGAAGACACGATTGTTGACAGCCGAGAGATTGAGCTGGTCCAGGATCTCGGTGAGCTCCTTGTCCTCCTTCTGGGCGTCGGTGAGCTCGGCAGTTTTGGCGGCTTGGGCAGCGGCTTGGAGGTCGTCTGCAAACTGTGCCCTGTCCTTGTTTGTGACGACAGTCTTATTGTCTCTCGACGACTTGTCCTCTGCCTTGTCGCCGTCCTTCTTATTGAACTTGGGTAGCTGGAAGTACGACATGACGCTCTTCTTCCGGCCTAGGCCGCTTTCCGTAGCCTTCCCTTTGCCCTTGTCACTAGCGTCAGCAGCAGTGTCTGGTGGACTCGTGGGGAGCGCAACCTTGTCTGCGCCATCCATGAGTGCTTTCTGTGCATCTCTGCCGACACTCTTCTCGCCATTGTCGTCGACTACCGCTGCGCGTTGGGGCAGAGGTGGAGGCGTGCCTTCGGGCTCTGAGGCGATGGCGGCCAGTCGCTCAAGGAATCGCTGATCTTCGGCGTCGAGAACAGGGTCACTTCCTACTTCTTCGCTTGCTTCGGTGGCAGTTGGCGCGGGCGCGGAGGGTATTGGCCCGCTGGGTCCTGTAGCGGGCTCCTCGATTTGAGGAACGGCAGCGTCTTCCACCCTGGGTGCGGCTGACCCAGCAACTTTAGGAGCTTCTTCGATCGGCGGGGCCCCAGGCTTTTGTTTGTTCTGTGGGAAGAACTGCTTCGATGTCTGGCGCATCTTTTCCAAATAGGATGCCATGGCGGGTTTCGATGCACGCGCGTTAGGAGATGGGTGCTGGAACGAGGGAAAACTATGCGGTTTGGCGTGGGTAGAGTAAAATATGGCAAAACAGATTGGACGTGCGACTCGGAGGCTATGCCATCCTCAAGGCTCGGCGCTGATCAAGATGCCGTCGTGGGCGCCTTCAAGGCCCTGATTGCTGTCCCGCCGTGACAGGGAAAGCTGCGTCATAGGCAGGGATCCCCGTTCCACACGTCGCCCCACTACGTCGTCCCTGTCCTGCGCAACGACAAACTTCAAGACGCCTGAGCTACAACAATCACTACACCACCATATCCACTTTGAGCATGCACCCAGTGATATCATATGTGGCGCCTTGTCGCCGACATTGGAACACATCTGATGTCGGCTACCAAAGGGGTAGGCACTCGCTCAAGAAGCACATGTGTGTCACTTGTCGAGGCCATCGCGCCCAACCAGAGACTTTATCAAAGCGAGTCGCTCAGTGAGCTGTAAGTTACGAGTCTTTGATCTTCCTGAGGATAGTGTCGCCGGATTTTCTACATTACAGTCTTGGATGCGACTCCGACACTTCGCCTCTTCCCCTGACTTCTTTGCTCACTGAGCAGGCCCACTGCAAGCACTTCCATTCAGTAGGCGGGAGTTGGATTCAATACTCCGTGGCATCTGTGCGAGACTTGGCCTCTCGAAATGGAGGCTCCAATGTTAACGACTGATACTTTGCATCCGACCCGAAAGGGCTACCCGTAACATTGACGGACCCGCTGCGTCGCCTTTTTATATCTCTCATTTGACGGAACTCATTGCGATAACGCTAGTCCGTTTGTTGGTATATCGTACTTCTATCATACCTCTTGCCATATGGATTCCCCCATTCCACCCCTCCACCTCACACAAGCACCCACAACAACCTTCAGGCCTCTGCTACACAACCACTCACTGTCATCCCATTGAAGTCCACTATCCACAGAAGCAGGCACTCTCAAAACCAACCTTTACCTGCGACTTCTACAATCCACCGGATTGTTCGCTAATCGGGAGCCCGAAAGCACCCCGTGGTGTGCTTTGCGTCACAAAAAGGAACTTTTGCATCAGCAAATAACGCATCGTTTCTCCCTTCACACTTGCAAGTTCTTTTGCTATTCAGTCCACGAGTAACACCGTACCCAGCAATATGGCCGACCAGACTCTCATTTTCGATAGTAAGTACCTGGGTAGCTGCCTCGTATGAGTGCTTCGTTAACATATCGCAGAAGGCGATAGCTCCTTCGACCTTGAAGACAACGGGTTTCTCAACAAACAGACATCCCGTGTTCCTGGCACCTTTGGTCGACGTGACCGCCGCAAGGGTGAGACCCTTCCCGCCTACCACAAACGTGTATCCCATGAGCTGGACTCAGATGATGAGATGATGATGCAGATGCGTGAGAAGGTCTTCAGTGGTCGCCAGATTGCCGAAAAATTAGCGAAGGACGGTCGTGTTCGCTATGATCAGAAGTCCATCTCCACCCGTATCATGCGCATCCGCCTTGCTCAGGCCGAAAATGTCGAGTTTCTTCTCAGGGAGGGCTACAAGGAGTGGGAGTACGAGGATATAAGTTTTCTGTGAAGTAATCTAGCACTTTAGTGTTTAGCTAATATCACCTCTAGGACGAACGCCTCATTCGAGCTTATGCCCTTGCCGACATCGAGGTCAACTACGAGATGGAGCGTATCCGCGCTTGGCGTTTCCGCAAAGTCTCCGAGTACATGCGTCGTCTCAACAAGGACGCTCTCTTCTCCGCCACCGCCTGCCGTGAGCGTTACAATGCTCTCATAGATGGCACAGAGCTCGACGACGATCCAGACACACGTCGTGCTGAACTGGAAGCCTACCGGATCTCGCGAGAGAAGGACCGCAGCAAAGAGCAAGCAGAAAAGGAGGCCAAAGAAGCCACAGAAACCAAGAAAAAGAACGAAGCCAAATCGCGCAATGCCCAAAAGGCCGAAGAAGTCGCCAACAAGCGCGCACTCCGGGAAACCGAAAAGGCTCAACGCGTCATGACGCGTGCAGCAGAAGCCCAGGTCCACGCTCAACGCGCCCAAGAGAATCAAAACGCAAAGGTCCGCCGCAACGCTCAGCTTAAGAAGCAAAAGCAAGCCTAGGAAGCCAAGAAGCGCGCTACAGCAACTCAAAAGTCGATCAAAAATAACAGCGCAGCTTTCATCCTGGCCAGCACCAAAGACGTATCAGGATCTACACCAGACCCACGCTCCTATCTCTCTCTCCTGGACCTCAAGAAGTTGGTTCAAGACCGCGGTTTGGCTCTCCCTGCCTCCGCTGCTGCAGCAGCAGTAGCAGCAGCAAAAAATGACGAAGCGATTTTGGTCCAGGCTCTCAGAGATGCTGATGATGAGTTTACTCAGGTTGGTCTCAGGAAAATGTGTCGGTCCAAGGGCTTGAATGCCGCGGGCACCAAGTTACAGATGAAGTACCAGCTCGCGCTTGAGGCGGCGCAGGCTTGTAGGTCGTTCGAGAGTGAGGTTGCTGCTGCGGATCAGGCAGAGGACGAGGGAGAGGCTGAGGGTGATGCGGGAGATGAAATGGAGGTTGATGCTGAGGTGGAGTAGGGAAGCGGCTTTGGTGGGTTTTAGATGAGGGTAGGGGTAACACTTTTGGGGGGGGGTATTCGTATCTGTGTCTCGGGGCTGGGGTGAAATCACACAATTCATTGCACATTGCACAAATGGATGCTATGTGTGTCTAGGATACGGGACTGGGCTTGTCGCCAAAATAATTTTCACAAAGTCACATGGTAGCGTTTCCTATAGTTCACGTCCATCTTCTCCACTATCACAATATTTTTTTACAAGTGTACATGAACTAAGCCATGAGTAGTAGAGCATACATCCCAACCTCAACCCCTACTCTTAACCCTGATACCCCCTCCCCCCCTTGCATTGCTAGAATCCTAAACGCCCAACACCCATAACGTAACATGACATCCGACAGTATACCCAAGCTGGTGAAACCACTACCAGCACTCCCACTTCTGGCCACCCATGGCCACAAGGCGATTGAACAGCTCATCCCTTAGCGGTAAAGCAGTAATACGGTACTCGTTCAATTGTCGATCAGTGATGACCAGTCCATCAGCGACCTCACGCCCCATAGCCCATCCGACAACCAACTTGGCCTTCCAACCAAACCCACCCACCTTCTTCATCTCCATAATGTCGCCTACGGGAATAGTCCACAAGGGATGCAAATCCTCTCTATCCACACTGCCGATTTGCTCAATGGTCTTATCGGTCGAAAAGGCCATGCTGGGAATCGTGGCTTTGGTCGTGATGTACACATGGCCCTTCTTGCCCGCGAACCTAGCTCTGAACTCGACGGGCCCGGAAGTTAGGTCCATGTTTCGTGGCGGCACGGCACCAAGTCGGTTCTTGGCGTGGGTAGAGCCAGCCGCGGCTTTGAGTTTGTCAGTGCCCATGGTGGTTTCCACGCCGCCTTTGACGGTGCCCCGGAAGAAATTGAGGATCTTGGTCCCTTTCTTGCCGTGCTTGCTGTCTTTGGCTTGGTCAACATCTTTGCCACCGGTTTCGTGTGCGACGCTGGGGTCGTGCGCCATGGCTTCGTCAAGCTCTTCGTGCGTGGCGTTGAGAGGCCAGTCTGCGCCTGTAGCCCGGAGTTCTTGGTCAGTGACATCGACGGGTTTATCTGGCGGCGGTTCCGCAACATGCGGCGGAGGTGGTAGTGGGGCTTTGTTTGCTTCGCCGATGCGGAGCAGGGTAATTGTTAACTGAGCGTTGGTAGGGACCCCTTTTAGAAGCGTATTTCGAAGCTCTAGTAGCTTCTGCCAATGAGGAAATTCCTTATTGAGAAGGGAAAGTCCTCGTCGAATGACAGGGTCGCCGAAGAATCCAAATCCAACGCCGAATGTGACAGCCTTCACGAACATGTAGGAAGATACTAGAAGTGAGATTATGACGAGTGGGCCGACCACAGCTGCAAGTCGGAGGTGAAACTTGTTAGTTGGGAACGGAGGTGTTGGATCTAGCATGCTGTTCATGAATTAGTGGCTAATCGCAAGTTCGTGTAGAGCCACACTTACTTGGCGAAGCGTTCCCAGGTGTCTGTAACGTCTGCAAGCCCATGCATGATTGGCCTCATCTTCGTCCACATAGCAGTCTCCATCGGGACTTTGGTCTTGTCATGATCTTTGTGGGGCTTAGCACCGGCAGCTTGATCCTTGGCGTCGGCAGCACCGATAGCGAGTCTGGTCGGATCAGGCACGCTGCTATCAGGCGAATCTTCTTCTAACGGCTCGCCCTGCGGGTGCTTGCCAGTCGCACTTGATAGTGCTATTGACGCGAAGCCATTGACGAAATTAGACGCTTCTTGCTCCACAGCTTCACCCTTGTGGTTCTCGGGCGCTCCAGTGGCACTGTCAGTACTCCCAAGGGTTCCCGCCTTTGGCTTCTGGACGCCCCCACTAGAGCTGACAAGGGCGATGGGCGCCGGAGGAAACATTGCGTCGCGAGCCGGTGGGTAAACAATCAACGTCACCAGCGTCACTGAGATTAGGGGCATGATCATGTCGAAGAGCCAGGCGGCGAAGTATGTGGAACAAAACCAGGCGGTGCGACGAGTCTCTCGCCATGAGCGAATGCGAACCATGTGCTTTCCAAATCCCATTAGACCAATACCCTAACACTGTCAGATTACAACTAGTGAGTACCTGTGTTCCGTGGCTTACAATGGTCATGTATAGGCGCTCAATGTTGGCGCGGAGCTTGTCTGGGGAGAACTCTTCCTCATCCGCAATGTTCATATCCAAGCCTCCAGGAGGTGCTGTAGGTATCTCTTTGACATGGTACATTTGCTGTGAGGCGTTAGTACGCCGTATACAATGTTACTCGCACAGTCATTTCACCTTATTGAATCGTCGAACCAGCAACCACAAGTCTTCATTTCCCAAGCCTCCCACGAGGGGTTTCGCGACGAGCTCTTTCGGTTCATTCCATCCTAAATCCACCACTTCATTTCCATGTTCTATTTGCGCTGCACCCTTCTCTTCTGGGGGCGGTGCCTTAGCAGCTTCAAGAGCTAGCGCATGGCTTTCCGTAGGTGCTTTCCGTAGTGTATTCGACTTTCCTTCATGTTCTGTAGGGTCCGTGTCTGGAATAGGCAGCAGGTCCTTGTAGACCACGCCTCCGGTCGACATATTGGGTCAAACAGTGGCAGGCCGTTTTAGGGCGATTTTGGATGGAGGAATGTGCGAGAGACGGCAGTAGTTCGAATTGTTTGCTCTCCCCACGGCAGGAAAGACGCGTAGGGCTGCGATAGCCCTTTACGTCATGCATGCACTAGCGGACGGCAAGCCACCAGCATCAGCAGTGATCGGATTCGGTGCGCTAGACCCTATCTTGGTCAGCTCTGAGCCTCAATACAAACTACACATATCGTGGCTTGAACAAAGTAACTTCTGGCATGCATTGGCGACTTGCGTGCAGCGACGAGAAGAGTCTCAGTGTCGTGGTGAACTGGTGGATATGGCCGAATTATCATGTTCATTTTCGAGATCGCACCGGGAGCGATCATGATCTACGCCCCCACCACATCTGGCCCTAATCCGCCTTTTCCCTGCTTCGATCCATGCCCAGCATCCTTTTGGGAATTAGGCTGCGAAAGGGTATTTCGCAGATGCGACGTTGTATCCAGTGCTTCAACTGCCGGGTTTTGTGCGAGCAGCTCTTCGTTGGGGCGCTACGTCATCGCCTCCTTAGAACTCCGACAAAGCTGTAACCTTTGGCGCAGCGAAATGTAGACGTTCATAACTCAATTCACTCATTCAAGCTATTCCGGTCTAAATGCAGCCCATGATGTAATTATGCAGCTTCTCTATACTTCTTGTTTAAAATCTTTCCGGGTATTCTAGGATGTGCCACACAGTGCGCCAACTCATCCCAAAGTTATAGTTCTATCATTTCGGAAACGCCATGAGCCTCGTTCATGCAGATGCGTATAGTGCGTTGAAAACTGCCACCTAGACCATGCAATTGCCTGGAAACACCCTTCGATGCAACCTTGACCTCCTCACTCCTTGTTGACATCCAATACAGGAGGCGGCAAGCTCGTTGGACTGATTTCTTTGAGTTTGGTAAGCTCCGGACTGACAATCTCACCAGGAGATATGATCTCTCCCTTTTCGTTCGCAATTGGTAAAAGCGAAGCATTTTCCTCTCTTTCTTCTGTCCTACCACGCTCCTCGCTCTCAGTCATGTTGTGCTCTTTGCCCTTACCATTGATATTACGCTCAAAGGCTTCAGGGACTTTCTCGCTAAGATCAATCGCGACGAAAGATTTGGGGAGTTTGACACTAGGATGGCGTTAGCGAGAAGCTATCAAATAGGATGGAGAGAAACTTGCGTGTGAAACTTGGCGCGTAGGGTCTCGAGGACCTCTTTCCAGTCTTGGTGGAGAGTGAGACTGCGACGAGGCGCAAACCCAATCATGTGGCGAGAGTCAAGTTGCCTGTTGATGTCAGTAAGCCTCAAGTAGCATGCGTGGGGCTAGATTTACACATCAAGTGGAGCGAAAGCGTGGCAACCTGGTGACAGCGTGATGCGAATGCTGTAGTTGAATGTATGTGGCTTATCATCGATACTAGCATTCTCTGACTCGTAGAGCTCAAAATTGATTTGTGAGAGATAATCGAGCTCGGGAATAGCGTTGCGCTCGATCTTCGTCTTTATACCACCTTCCAAGATGCAGTTGAGAAGAGTGTAAATGTGCGACTCCTTGGTGAAGTAGAAAAAGCTCTTCGGCATATCGGATGCCTGTAGCTCTTCAAGATCTCCAACAATCTCCTTGAGCAGGGGTAGTGACGTGAGTAGCCCTATCTCCAACTTCTCTTCGCTTTCGATACCGTATTCTTGAGGACCAATGTAGTCGAAAAGCACCTTGCAGAGATGGTACATTTCGCGTAGTTTGACAAGTCGAGCATCTGTTTGAGCCTTTGAGGCAGCGGTTCCGAGGCCAGAGTATAACTTGAAATACGATTCATGCGCATAAGATGGAGGCGCCGGCGCTTTGACGGCAACTTCAGACCTGCGTCTGAAACCCATGCGATGAGAGAGGCTACCCCGCTCTTGGGGCTTTTCCGCATTTTGCTCTTTTGCCTCCGCTTTCAGCTGGGCGTCTGATGGCGCTGGGCCGACTGGTATCGATTTGGCGGATTGATTATCAGGAGTCGTATACTTAGAACCATCCGCAACTGAGTCCTCATCTACGAAAGAGGCATCCGGAGTGAACACCCACTCGAGGAAGCTACGATTATGCAGAGCATCGAACTTCATCGTGTCATAGAGCTCGGATATTTTGCTAGGATCGACCTTATCGGCGTCACCGAACTCCTTGAAAAGCTTCTCCCAACGTTCTTTAAACAACTCGGGTCCCTCGTTGCAGCACCAACGAGACTGGATGTGGTTAACGTTCGTGTATTGAGAAGGCTCCGGTGTTTGCACTCCTGACGTTGGTGATGCTAGTGCAGCTAGCGATGAGATGGCTTCCGACTCGATCTTCTTGAAGTTGTGGTTCATGACACGCTGGTGGAACTTGATGAGGTCTACTACTTGTCTGACAACAAGGTAGGGCTCTGGGACGTCCTTGGGCCACGCAAATTGAGGAGGAGCCTTGTCTCCAGCGCGGAGCAAGGTCTTGAGCTTCTTCTTGACTTTGTCCATGACATCCTTTGCAGCGTTGGAATCGTCCAAAAGATCCTTACGAACTTGTATGTGTTCAGCCAGGTATTGGTCTTTCTCCAGGAAAGACGCACCAAAGATCTGTGCACTGGTAGTCACTCGTCGCTCAGAGCTACTGAAAATATGCACATCATCGAGGACATCCCTGTTCATCAGCAAAAGATCGTTTCGGAAATTGGCGCCCATATCTTGGGTCTGATGTCGGGCGGAATGGGTCGGTTCGCCTCCCCACTTGATGATCAACTGTAGCTTGTCCAGCACCATGTTATTGTCCTGTGCGGTAATACGGGACAGAGTCACTCCAGACATCGAGTCGCTCCGGTTTTTCAGCAACTCAGGCTCACCGTCTCTGCCAGTTTTGGTAGTCGCCCCCTGATCTTCAGCAGCTGTGGGCCCTGGTTTTTGTAACTCCGGTGTCTCTTCAGGCATTGTCTCTCCTGGCTGTAACTCTTCCTTTCTCCTCTTTCGAAACATTGGTTTGATCTGTACTTTGGTGCCAGGCCAAGCCCCCTTCTTGTTCAGATATAACTGTAGTTCACGTAGTTTCTTGGGGTCTTCCAGTTCCTCATTCATGGCTAGTTTGACCGCATCGCTGACACTTTGTAGCGCCGCTTCACCAATCAATAGTACCTCGGCCTGATGCCCCTTAAGCAGGTCGACGAAGGGTTTGGAATGGAAGGTGTATTTGAACTTTTGCTTAGGAGTGCGATCAGCGTGACGAATGACAGAGACGACACCCTTGAGTTTCCATTGAGCCGCAGTTGCAGGAGGCGGCACATTCAAGTGATCTTCGGATATTGACCTTTCAGGTTCAAGATTGAGGTCGTCGTCTGCTGGATCGAATGTAGGTGGAAATTTCATGTCAGGTTCAGATGCTGCGCCTTCAGGAGTGGTAGTTGAAGTGGTTGCAGGTATGCCGAGCATCGCAGAAGGATTGGGCTTTTCAACACTGGGCGAAGATGCAATAGGTGTCGTACTTAATGATGCCTCAGGTGAAGAAGGCATGGTGCTAGGTTGCCTTATATGAGGCAAGTGGGCATGGCCTGGAGCGGCGTTCGCCACCTTTGACATACTAGGACTTTTGAAAAGCTTCCCAAGCGTCTTGCGATGGCCTGATGCACCCTTGGATCCAATCCCAGAAGCAGTGTCCGTACCAGATTGCGCATCGGCGGCCGCGTGTTGCGCCGCATCTTTGCGTTGTTTGCGGGCGATTTCCTTGAGAAACATATCCTTTAGAATACTGGCTGCCTTATCGTAGTAATCGCCGTTGTCTTTAACAAAGCTCCATCCATTAACATCAATAACGTAACTCTGGTCTCCGGTACGAAGCAAATCAAATCCGCATACTCGTTGGCCAAAACCCTCGGATATCTTGGATGCGATGGCCGCCTCTGAATCGCTGAGCTTGGTCACATAGCGGACTTCCTTACCGCTCGGATTTCGCTTGACGAGACCATCGACGACTGGTGACTTTCTGGTTTCGGCGTGGCAGAAATTTGGACCAACGGTGTATGCCTTCACATCTTCGGAATTTTCTACCCGCAGAAACTGCTCATAAATGTAGCTACCTTCGGGCTCAACAATGGCTCTTGGTACATCAAGAGCCTCGTCCTTCTCAGAGCTCTTGTTGTTGATCTTCCGGAATAATCTCCTGCCACCACCCCCATCTTTTTTGTGGAAGTAGATGTGAATATTATGGTCCTCACCGCTGACCGGCTTTTCTACGAAAGGCTTCGTGAGGGTAACGCCGTCGACACGGATTGTATTGCCGTCATCGATGAGCTCGACTTTCTTTGGCGCCACCTGACCGCCACCAGTTCCATCCTCGGGTCCTTCGAGCTTCAACCCTGTTCGTTCATATAGAGCCTTGGCGAATTCAGGCGAAGGTAGCTTCGGACCTCCGTCTCGGCTCACATCGATGCGCTTCGGCGTGGGCACGTTGAGCTTATCCAAAATACCAAGACATAGACGGCGATCCCAAAGGACTTGTTGCATAGGCAGGTCGTTGACACAAAAGGGCTTTCGCAAGCGTGTGTAAGCGATGGCCTTGTCTAGTGGGAAGCCATCTGAAAAGAAAGAGATGAGGAAGTCGCAGACAGGCCAGTTCTCCACAGCCTCGTCCAGGATGATCTTGTCGCCAAAAATCTTGACTTCGAATTCATCTACCAGCTTGCCAAAAATGTTGCGTGCAGGCTTACTGCGTGCTTTTGACTCGAGCGCGCATACGCCAATTATGCCCTTTGTCGGCTTCTTCTCGCGCATCTCTCTACTGGCAGGACTACTGCTCGTAGCGGTGCTTCCACTGATGCGCCTCTGTGCCGTCCGGCTTCGTGAGCGGCGGGGTTGCGACGACAGAGGCGGCTGGCCGGGCTGGGGGGGCGCGGGGTGAGCTGGGCTGGCGCTGGGGCTCGAGGCTTGATTGTTGGCGGCTTGCTCCTGCTGGAAGAGCAATTGCGTGGGCGAAGTTTTGGTGCCGAGGCTGCCATTTTGGCTGGACGTGGTAACGGAAAGTGAGGACGTGGCCGTGGTCGTGCCGTGTGGGTTCTCCATTCTCGCTATGCGGAGTCAGCGGGCCAAAGGTCTACACATGAAAAAGCTCTAGGTCACGTCCGGCGCATGACATGACGTAGGTACACACCTTCAGATTCTGAGCCTGCTACCGAGCTTCGACCGCTCCAACTGTATCCTCGGGTCGAAAGGGCAGACACAAAGGACGAGATGGATAGTTGCTTAGAGTCTGTAGCTGCGGCACCGACGTCAGCTCGCGCATGTCGGAATGAATCCGGCAGCAATTGAGGATTTACTGGGCCGCTTGCAAGACTTCCCCGGGTGCTCTCTAGCGTGGGCGTAGCATCGGCCTCGTCGACGGCGGAACCGGACCAGCCATGTCCAAAGTACTCGAATATGCTGTTATCTGATGCTTTCGAGGTGCGACGGGCGGGCAGGCTCTGTCGAAGTGCCTTTGCGCTCAACGCTGGAACAGACACACTCGTGCGCCCAACATTCGCCCCTCCCGTCTCGGGTTCGCTTGATCTCGCCTTTCTGCCGGCTGCTGGTGTGCCGCTCGCACTCGTGAGCTGTTGCCATGACAGCGTGCTCTCAGAACTCGTTGTACGGGAGAGTGACGGCTCCATGGCTCGTCTTGTACCCGTGTGTTCGCGGGGCTGTGTTAGACCGAATCCTTGCTTTTCCCACAACCAACCGAGTGAGCTGACACAAAGCGTTTGGCGACAGGACCTTTCACGGCTTCATGATGAGAATATGAGAATGGGTCCTCTTGCCATCTGAAGCCGCTTCAGACGGCACATCACGAATAGTACGTCACGCTGCGCGACTTGGCGGCATGCTCAAATGCCATGATCTGAATGGGCAAGCTCCCTGCATTGCACGTCCATACTGTACCATTTTGAGCCATAGACGAATGCTCTGAGGGCTGTAGCGAGTATGGTGTGCGCCACGTGGTGCATGTCACGTTTCGGAACACTTCCACTCGGAATGAGGCGTGGAGAGCCTGATGCAAGTTGATTTTAGCAGTGGCCGGGGCGGTGATCAGCATGCTGAAAGTCGTCATCATCCTTTCCCAACTGACATTATGCATCGGTGTCTGCGATATTGCGCGGGAATCCATCGGCATGAGAAGATCGTACAAAGCATCATATGCAAGGCCACCCGAAGAGGGCCCTGCGTCGATCCCTTGGCGCATGCAGCAACCGGGAAAGATCTAATCTAATCTCATCTCCGCAAAAATTTAGTTGCGCCGCCCCAAGTCGCGAGAACACCAAGCACATGCCTGCGCCTTAGTCGTACTTTTCCTGGCTATCTTTAACATGGCAGGCCCCAAGGTGCATAATGGCGCCGCGAGCGGACCAGTAACGAAGCGCCAAAAGACGCAGAGTAATGGAGAACAGAACTCTGCGCCGCTGGTTCGCCAGTCCAAGATATTCGCGCCTTTCAGAGTGAGCCCATGCGAAGACGGAGAACAGCTAGGTGGCATGGCTAACCCCGACAATAGACAGTAGGCCTTGTGTCTCCCACAAATGTCCCTTTTACGTCGTTGCCACTCGGAAAAACCACGTTCCAAATCACAACCTCCGTCGGTCGCTCCCTTCAGACATACGACCTCAAGCGCGGACTCAACCTTGTCTTCATAACGCGCCCCCAGACACCCGAGGACATCTCAGCCACGCTAGCATGGAAAAAAGTCGTTTTTGCAGCATGGTCGGGATCGAAAACCAAATCTGAGCGCGGCGTATGGGTCTTTCAGCGCGGAAAAAAAGTTGCAGAGCTAGAGCTACCTCGCGGCGGCATTGAGCGCATCGGAAGACTGGTCGTGCTGGGAGAATGGATAGTAGGATGCGGCGACACCAAGATCGAAGTCTGGCGAACCGCTACCCTAGAGCACTACACCACGCTCCAGGGCGCTTCGTCCAGCGCACTTTCTGGCTGCATCTGCAACATGCCTACATACCTTAACAAAATCTTCGTGGGGCGAAAAGATGGATCCGTCGAGATATGGAATATCGGTACCGGAAAGCTACTGTATACACTCCTCCCGCCCGCCGCTGACTTTGGCTCTGTGACCGCACTGCAGCCAACGCCCGCCCTATCGCTCCTCGCCATCGCACACGAGTCAGGCCCAATCACCATACACGATGTACGTGCAGATAAGGAAATCATGCGCTTGAACACTGGGGGCTCCCAGAAGCACCCAGTGACATCCATCTCCTTCAGGACTGATGGACTAGGTGCTGGTGATGACGGTCGCGAAGATGGCGTCATGGCCACAGCTAGCAGCGACAGTGGAGACATCGCGTTCTGGGACCTTAACAAGGGAGGCCGCAAAACGGGTACCCTGCGAGGAGCCCATGGCCCTCCTCCATCTGCAAGTGGTGGGGTTGGGGGCGGGATCAGCAAGATCGAGTTTCTCGCTGGACAGGCCGTAATCGTCTCAAGTGGCTTGGACAACTCGCTAAAAAGCTGGATTTTCGACGAAACTCCCTTCTCGCCCGTACCGCGCATACTGCATCAGCGTGGTGGACATGCTGCACCGGTCTCCACGCTCCGCTTCCTCCCTTCCAATTCGGACGGCTCCGACGATGTAGGTAAATGGCTCCTTAGCGCGAGTAAAGATCGCAGTCTCTGGGGTTGGAGTTTGCGACGAGATGGGCAGAGTACAGAGCTCAGCCAGGGTGCTGTCCAGAAAAAGGCAAAGAAGATGGGTCTGCTCAGCGGAAATGCCGAGACATCGAAACATCATGCCAAGTTGGAGGATCTGAAAGCTCCCGCCATCACTTGCGTGGCCTGTTCCCTCAATCGCGACGGTGGCCTGGGTGCCATGCCTGGTGTGGCTGGTATCTGGAATAACTCATCAAAGGTCAAGGGACAAGACAAGAAGGGAACTGAAGTCAATATGACCGGATGGGAGAGCATCGTTACTGGGCACGTGGGCGACAAGACTGCAAGGACCTGGTTCTGGGGTCGCAAACGAGCAGGAAGATGGGCGTTTGATACCGGCGACGGTACCGAAGTCAAGAGTGTCGCAATTTCGGCTTGTGGTACATTTGCCGTGATCGGTTCCGCTGGTGGCTCCATCGACATGTACAACCTACAATCTGGTCAGTTTCGGCGAAAGTTTCCCGCGCGTCTCACGTCGGCTGAAGCGAAGCGGTATAAACTGCAACAACTGCAGGCTGAAGAGGCTATGGATGCGGGAGATGATGCTCCGCGCAAATACGCGAAAGGAGAAGGCAAGCACAAAGGTGCTATCACTGGCCTCGCTGTGGATGCCCTCAACCGCACGCTCATGAGCTGCTCAGACGATGGAAAAGTCAAGGTGAGTTGAAAACACTTGTACTGACTGGACACTACTAACATGGTATACAGTTTTGGGACTTTGCTACCGGCATCCTGCTGTATGAAATTGATTGGTACCCTATGACAAAGATACTTGGTCTTCGTTACCATCGAAACAGCGACTTGGTAGCATTGAGCTGTGATGATGGCTCGATCCGTGTGCTAGACATCACGACCAAGAAACTCATTCGAGAGCTTTGGACTTCGCGATCCCAGACCGGACTGGAGACACTCGACTACACTTTCTCGAGCGATGGACGGTGGATCATTTCTGCAGCCTCAGACTCTACTGTCAGGGTCTGGGACTTACCGACTGGCCACCTTATCGACGCAATGAAGCTCCCAAGGAAGTGCAACACGGTGGCTTTCTCACCTTCTGGTGAGTTTCTGGCCACTGGCCTAGACGGTGAAGTAGGCGTACACATCTGGACGAACCGAACGCTCTTCACACATGTATCGACGCGTCAAATATCAGAGGAAGACGTCGTGACTGTCAGTGCACCTACAGCATCTGGTGAAGGCGGTGTCGCTGTCGTAGAAGCTGCCACCGAAGAGCAGACAGGTGATGAGGATGAAGATGAGGTTACCGTTCCTGTGATGGATCAGCTCAGCGACAGGATCACGACTCTCAGTTTGGTTCCAAAATCGCGTTGGCAAACGCTTCTGCACCTTGACGTGATCCGCGCTCGTAACAAGCCTAAGGAAGCCCCGAAAGCGCCAGAAAAGGCTCCCTTCTTCCTTCCCTCTGTAGGCCAGAACCAGGTACAAGGAGCAGACAACAATAATGCTCTTGCGCCACTCGATCAAGAGCCAAAGTCTCGCATCTCCAGTTCCGCACTTGCCTCGCGCTCCAGCGCCGCCACAGCAACTGATCAGTTCAGCCGCCACCTTGCGCACGCCACCGAGACAGCTGAATACGCTCCTCTCATTTCCCACCTCTCTTCGCTCCCACCTTCAGCTGCCGATATCGCGATCCGCACGCTCGACACAACGGAGCCGTACATAGAGCTGCGGACGTTTATTGAGGCGCTCACGGCTAGACTAAGGGAGCGACGCGATTACGAGCTTGTACAAGCCTGGATGAGCGTCTTCCTCCGTCTCCACGGCGACATTGTAGTCAAAGACGGCGAGTTGGTGGGGCAGTTGAAGAAATGGCAAGAAGAGGCTAAGAGTGAAAGGGAAAGAGTGGGTGGACTGGTGGGATATAGTGTTGGTGTTGTTGGGTGGGTAAGAAGCGTGAGGTAAAAAAGCTTAGTCCTAGGGATAGAGGCGAATGAGCATGAGGATCGAAGAGCGATGTTCGAAAGGTTTTAATGATCGTTTTGTGTTGTTATCTACATGCTATCGTCTCATCAATATCAATCATCCGGGTACCGTTCGCAGCATCTCACTTCCTGTATCCGCTAATGTATCTGAGCGTCCACTGTACGATTCTAAGCCTTACCCTCTTTCCTACTAACAAAGGCATGGGTGGCGTGTGTATCTCTGTACTCTTCCGTGTAAGCTAGATCATCGATAGGCAAGAACGGGGGAAAGGGGGCGGTAATTAGAGTGAGATGAGTGGTCAGCACATGTGTTGTGGGTATAGGATGTGTAGATATCAGAAAGTCTTCTCTACTATACTCTCTGGTAGGCTTTAACAAGGTGTGGTCACAAAGAAGTCTATACACATTGATAGACAGGAGAAGATAGGGAGAGACCAGTTAAAGGCGTGAATACCTGTTTTGAGACATCTGGTTAACAGGTAAGGAAGTGTACAAGTCTCATGCCATCTGTTCTGAGGCAATGGTCTTTTGGTTGGAAACTAGCTGAGCTGGATTTGGACGCGACAACCCTGTACTGGCAATTCAATTACCATATTCAGATAGGTTTCGGCTTGTTGTCTTTTCCGACATATCGCGACGTATTGCTTTTGTTTGTATCGTTAAGTCTCATACACACATAGTTGTAGTGAGAAGCACATAGAAGGTCATCAATGTTTCATTTCTGACGTATGAAGCGTCCACTTTGGTTGGGTGGTTGAGATGCCCACTCAAGAAATTCGCACTACTTTCTGAAACTAGGGTAATTGCAGCTATTGTCGCCCGCAGAGGATCGGGAAATGAGTGGAAAATCTCGAGAGAACTAGCTGCGTCATTGCAACAATATGTGACTGAGCAAAGTTGGTTGCGTTGGTTACTGTTGGTGGGGTCCACGCGACTTTTACTCCACCATGACATCACAGCTATTTACATCATCGAAATGCGCGACGATGCCATTCCACCACAAAGAAGCATTTTACCTCTCCCCCTCCTTCCCTTCTCTATCAACTAAATCATCAACTCTCAACTCACTCATCTCAACTTCCTTCCTACACTACACATAATATCAACATGCCTCGCAACGGAGACGGATCCTCAGACAACGGTCCCATTGAGGCCGGCCAGAACGCTGTCCACGGCGCGTCTGGAGACGTGAGTCCTTTTTTTACCCTTGTAGCATTGCTTGGGCTTCGTGTTAACGAACCCCCAGTCCACCATTGAACACACCAAGAATAACGTAGCTCCCATGCCTGAAGTCGAGAAGGGCGAAGGTACGAATCCCACTCTATTTCCACCTACCCTCTACATTCTCAAGACGCCTAAACCAAGAGAGGAAAGGGAGATACATCACACAAAAAAGCAAAGGACATAAGCTGACTTCAGTTCCGATAGGTATCGAGGGAATGAGCGCCTCTGGCGGCGGCGAAGCCCCTAAGAAGGGTCTCACTGGTCAAGGCAGCGCGGCTACAGACTCGAACAAGCCCGCGCCTGTCGACCAAGTCACCAAGTAAAATTGTTGGTCAAGTCAGAAGCGAGCTTCACCGCAAGGGAAGCATAAAAGTTGGCAGCTACAAGGGTGCGGTTACAGGCCGAGGAAACGACTTGACTGGGTAGCTACGTAGCTACCTACCTAGCAAACAAGCAAGGGAAAGCAAGGGAGTTACCATGTCCCTTGCAGGACTCCAAGTAACATTGGTAGTCTACGTTGCATTGCATTGCATTTGCATGCGACGGTGGGAAGTGGAACGAAACCTAGATACCTACCTGCATCTTGCACTTTTTCATGGATCAAACGAATGAATCAAGACAACCAAACTCCATGTCCATGTCCCATGTTCCCCGAATCTAGTCACTAGACTTTAGACGACTCCAGACCCGTCTATCTATCGTTGTGGGGCAAAGCAAAGCGGTGTACAACCCTCATGCGTGTCTCTTTCATGCACTCGATGCAAAGCAACGCAAACGCCAAATTCATGTTGAGCTGCTAAAAAGAAAAAAAAAAGCCTACCCTGCGGCAGCATGACTCTACACAGTTGGGTCTTCATGGCAAAGTCCGGTGAGAGAAGACGTGAATGTGGTGTAGTCGATAGTCGAACAGTTGGGCAAGTGGAAAGTGAGTAAGCGAAAAACACCGACACCGACACCGACACCGACACTGAGATCAACCACCCACACAAAGCGACGAAAAAAAGCCACCACCAAAAATAAGCAAACCCCTTCTCTCTCTCTCTCTCTCTCTCTCTCTCTCTCTCTCTCTCTCTTTATCTCTCTTTACCCTCCACATCGTGATAATACCGATCTTGGGCCGTTCTCGTATTTCACGAAAAGAAATAAAAATAGACATAAACACCACTCCCAGACTTGCATCTCCGTGAAGACGGTAGATTTTCGCTCCAGTGATATCTTTAGCCACGTAGCCACAGCGCAGCACAGCGCAGCACAGCACAGCACAGCACAACCATTGAAGAGAGGGGGAAAAAAAAGGAAACCCCTCCCTTGTTTGATTCGTATGATGCGTACCCTACCTATCATCAAGCCGGATCTTAGGATCCGCTCGCTCGTATGTACGCATGTCCTAGGGTCACGTCATCAGTGGGCGAGTAGACAGACTGTTCTGGTGTGGGTTCCCAGTGGCTCGCTATTACAGTTGGTTTGTCAAGTTGGCGTCAGCGTGCATGTGTGGGTAGGTACTCGGAAAGGCGGTCTCTTGGTCTCGGCCTCAGCTCCAGGCAAAGGCGCGGAGAGGGCGAAGTGGACATGGTTTTTTAGGGTTTAGGTTTTGTTTTAGCGTGTGGAAGAGAGGAGAAGCGTGGAGAATTATTGTGGTGACACATCGGTGTTACACATCAGGGGAAGTTGAAGGGCGATTGTCGAGTGCGTTACTAGAAGACATCATGAGGCATAGAAGAACTTTTTTTGTTTGAACAATAGACAATGGTAGAATTTGGCTAGAGAAAGGCACCAGCCCTTGGTGTATCTTGTCCGCCAATGTGAAAATCCATCCAGGAAATAATATCCAGAAAGGCCATACCAAAAGTCTTATCAAAGTAAAAAACTGTTGCTACAAGTGTTACACCATACACGCTATGGATTCCGTCCTACGCCGTGTGAAACCACAACCCAGGTTTTGCCTTTCCAATGCCAGTGCCTTCCCTAATCTCAATGTTTGTACACCCGTGCGCCGACCCATTTGACTAGACTTGGGAGACTTCATCAGTCGTGATCTACTGCCACCGTCCGTAGACCCAGCTTGCTCTTCCGCGCCCTTGGTGGGTCTCAAGATGGCAGCGCTGCTAAAGTTGTCCCGCTGCGAGGGCCTCGTCGCTAACCGAAGTTGCGCCAGAGGCACTCTGCAAGTCGTTGAACTTTGCATCAAAGCCGTCAAGAAAGCCATAAGAGTTTGAGTGAGAGCTGTGGTCGAAGAGGGTAGAGCCGAAGACATCGACTGAAGAAGAATCCACCATGCTAAAAGTGGGTTCCATTGGTGTAGTGGTTGTTGGGCTACACTTGGGGAACTGGTCGAAGTCGAAGAAGTTTTCCATGAGGGCGGGCTTTTCATCGAGTGTTGGGTAAGGCTGAACAGAGAAAGGTAGGCCCAGATGACCCGTAGAGAGGTTCCCGAAGTCGACTGACACTGCAGGTCGCACAATACCGCGGCAGAGTATTGTGTCGAGTCGAAATCGGGGGAGGCCTCAAAGCTTGACGGGGGCGTCTCGGGCTGGCACGAGGAGTCACGGGGTGAGTCCATCGAGTCCATTGATTCAGGACTGGGGAATGATGTTGGGATCTGCGCAGGGCAGATGGTGTCGAAGGAGTCTCGTGGGGGTGTAGCGAGGTCGAAGGTTGCTTGTGGTGCTTCGCCAGGATACTTGGAACGGAAGTAGCGGAGCTCGGCTTCCATTTGGGCCATCTTCTCTTTGTAGGCTTGCATGTTGGCCTCGAGCTCATCCTTCTCGGTTTGGAGGACCTCGTACTCTTGTCGCTTGCGTTCGCGCGAGTTGTGAGCGGCGAGACGATTCCGCTTCACGCGCTCGATGCGTCTTTGTTCCTTCTCATCTTCTGTCTTGGCGCGCTTGCGGGGAGGCAGGCTGGTCTTTGGCTCGGGTAGTACTTGGCCCCATGACTTGCGCTTCTTGACCGGCTTGGAGCCATTGCCCTCTGGTGCAGGTGTCTGCGGTGGTTCTGACGAGCTGGACGAGTCATGTGCGGGTGAGGGAGAGCTGTCCAAGTTCTCGATCATCTCCATCTTGATGGTGGTGGGCACCATAGTGTCCGATGCAGGTGGGGATGATAGTGATGGTGGTGGCAGAGGGGTAGATGTGATGGTGGACTTGTTCATTGTCTGGGAAAAGAGACTAGAGTCGAAGATCTGCTCGGCCATTGTGTAGTAGATGACGGGCGGGGAGGAGTGGGCATAGTGGGTGGTTATCACTATGACCCGGGCTGTGCTGTGAAGAGGACACAGTGGCATGTACGGACCTTTAATAGGCAGCTGCCAAGCGCACGCAACCACCCCTGGTACGCTTGCCCGCATCGGGGCGTGCACTAGAGTGGGCAACCCCGATGCACCCCCTACGCTGGGAACTCAGCCCCGGGCCGCGAGTGGTTTCACCACCCAAGTCCCCACTACACCCAAGCCAGGCGAATGCGTCGCAATCCTCCTACACCCTGATGGTGCTGCTCCACCAATGCTGCCACACGGCCGGCACTTCAGTACCACCCAGTCTCTCTCGCTGGTGAAGGCGGCGTCGGCGCGCTGGTCCAGCCCCCGAGAGCAGTCAAGGCGTTGTACGAGCTGGAATTAGCCCTCTCTTACTGACCCACCCATATCACTCGCTGCAGCTCAGTGGCAACACGAAACAAGTTCCATGTAGCATGTCGTAAGATGCCGTCAGCCAGGCCCAGTACGCGCCCGGATGAACTTGACGGTCACGCATCTCCTGAATTATTGCCCTCAATATGCTCGTGTACACTAGGCACCATTGCATAGATGAAGGCCGTGACGCCGTGACGCCGTTTCTTCTCGAAGCATCTGCACCCCATATCTGCAATCTATGCTACCGGCTCGCTAGCCAATCCTACCACCAGACTTCATATCCCCACACAACCTTGCAATCTATCTCACCTTCCAATGTGCGGCCCATTGCCGGGAGATTTGCGCAGCCTGGGGTGCAGCTCCTCTGGTCGTCGAAGCACGAGGGGAAAAGTGTACGGAAGCTTAGCCTTGGCTGCTCGCACTTGATTACACTGAAGCTGCCACACGGGGTCCCTATCTGCCGGGAATCTGGGAGCTTCCTGAGCATGTGAGCCGAGCATTCTTCCGGCTCCGGGAAAATCGACCGGCTGCTCGCTTGCTGGCTTGCCCTCGACATGGGCATTTCATTCTGCTGCTCCGGTCCGAGATTGCTTCTGCACCCACCATGATCCTAATGTCCCTCGCCGCCACCCGCTGGCCTGATAGCGCACGAGCCTGGTTCTGAATAACAACGGCGTGCGTAACCTTTGGTATTAGCGTCGAGCACGTTCTTTGTCACGAACCGTCCCAGGGTGCTCCACCGACCGACTCATCACCGTTTCAGGCACTGGGAATTCGGACCTATCGTGTTGCGCGAAACCGAGCTGCCTCAAGTATAGCGTTTCTAGATCTTTCTGCCCATCCCTGCGAATCAGTACACACCAACCTTGTAAATGTTAGCGATAATTGCCGCCTACCAAGCAAACATAGACGACCGCTTATCGTTATTCAATGACTCCGAAAGTTGGTGAGTCCGAATCTCCAAGGTATCGCGAACATACAGTCAACAGCAGGCCGAAAGTTTAGCAGAGGGAGAGCAGGAACAAAAGACAATGGAACAGCATCGTGGCCTTTAGAACCATGTTTGTGCACGTTTGAGGTCTGGCTCGTTGGCAAATCAGAATAGGCTTTGCTGAGCACATGGTACTCGAACGTAGTTCTGAACCATTTTTTCAAACAATGTCTAATAAACAGCACTTGGCCACTTCATAATCAGACGGTGTGAAACCTGCTGAAAACCACAAAAAAAAAAGGAAAACGTTCGAGCCCCCGAAAAAAGCCAAGAAAGTTTCATCTTGCGTCGAACGGCTCTCAGACCGGAACGCCTACAAAACCAATCTTTGGTTTCGCTCTTGCACCATCTGTACTCTCTCCGCCCCATTGACTTCGCCATTCCTGCTCCTCGCGTTTGATCTGTGCAAACGCTTCGAGCTCTTCAGGCTTCATGTTTTGTTCGTCTTCGGCGTCTAGCTTGGGTATGCCATTTGTGCCGACATCGATAAAGTCTCCATCAGGGCCTGGTATGCCTAGGCCAGCGAAAGGAGGCTGTTGAAAGACGGAGTCGACTACGAGATACTTATTACGGACGATAGGGGGCACGTCAGTTTCTTCGGCTGAGACTTGTTCCCATCGTGCGTGTGTTGGCTGTGTGACTTTCGGGTAGCACATGAGGTTGGTATGTGGATCGTAGACACCTGTGAGGTTTGCTTTGCGTAGCTTGGAGAGATTCGAGTTGAAGCGACTACAACATATTAGCGTTTGGAATTTCAACCTTCTGGATACAGCAAGTGTTGCATACCTTGCAGCCGAGCCATGCTCAAATTGCCAGTTGGCTGAAGTAATGTTGACCTTCCGCTTTCCAGGCGCAGGCTTTCCGTTCGCTGTTGGCACACTAGGTACGCCAGTGTGGTACACACTACTAGCACCGTGCCAGGCTACGTATTGGTTCTTATTATATGGTTCTCCTGAAGGCGGTAGTCGGTCGTTCGGATCCGCAAGCTCGCCCTCGACCGCGCCGTTTTCCTTGGCTGCTGTGACGTAGTAATCATCGATGATCCTCTTGCCGCCAATGATGATGCGTGCGCCGAACTCTCGAAAGACGGAGCGCGCAGTGACGACACCAATAGCGCGACCCTTGTAGGAGTGCGGGATAATCTCGCGGTCGATTAGATCCCTTTTCTCCGTGTCGTCAATGATGATCTTATAGAGCTTCATGTGCTTCGTGAAGAACAAATAACTATCCCTGAAACCACAGCAACGAGCTGGTTCTGTTGACAACATGTATTGTCTATCGCCTCTGCCCTTGATGGTGAATATGCGCACTCGATAGTCCCGTCCGCCCATGAGGTTACCCAGTTTGTCGACCTTTTGCTCACCCTCCTCGTCTTCGGGTAGGTCAACCTCATCGTTGACTACGTCCATCATGTTTCCTTCTTTGTCGATGGGAACGCGCGTAGAATGCGATGGTCCTCCCTTTGGCGGCCTTCCTCTACCACCACCAGACGGCCGCCCGCGCTTGCGCTTGATGGGCGTGCCGCCCTCGGAAGTGTTGTCGGGCTCAATGACATTCCAATCCGGCGGCCGGTTCTTGGGGGGTCGGCCAAGACGCTTCTTGCGTGGGAAGGGCTGGATGACTACTGGCGAGGGAGAGCGCTCAGAGGGCGCGGCTTCCTCGTCGCTCCCGTGAACTGCAGATTCGGCATCTTCCTCCTCCTCTTTAGGTGTTTCGGCGCGTGGTTCTGAGGGATCTAGCATATCCTCGTCACTGTCTTGCTGCGGTGTTGCGCTGCGCACAGGTGTGCTGCGACGCGCTGCAGCTCGAGACGGGCGTCCGCGCGCCATTGTGGCTTATCGGTATTTTGGTGTGGCGCGGGTTGACTACGGTAGTGAAGGCAGACGATATATGGGCGACTTCGATATCGATGTCGAGGATCACATGTACTCAAGGGCGGTTGTCTGAGACGGTGGATGCACTTGCGCACTGCCTAGGTAGAGCTGGTCCTGTGCATCGCGACGTGAAGGAGCTAGACAAGGATTATACGCACAGTCCGCGCTCATCACGTGACCGTCTGTTCCTACACCAACCTAGAAACCTTGGTTGGTTCCTTTTCACTACGAAGCATTGAAGATGCAATTGCCATTTGAAACCCCTCGCCACAGTTCATGGGTACACCGACCACGAAAACTTTCGCCACTGGTCACACAGGACACACGGGCGCGCTGGAGCAGCGGGTGTTCCTTGTTGACATCGTCGCGATAAAGAACCCATGATATATTCTGAACGTGGTCTATATGCGCTATTGATGATGTAATTTATTCTCCAAAGCCGTTCCATGTCATAACTCAGATGTGTGGTTGAACCTGCTGTGCACACCAAATGGGAATTTACTATCCGGACACACATGGAAGCTGAGCAAGACCAACCCTAAGCGTAAACAACCATAGCTTGGTGTTCCAGAGTTAGGAGGCACAATCTCTAACTAATCAGACCGTCTCGTGTTCTTCTCCACCGTGGTAACTTCATAGCCTCTGCACGCCATCTCGAAGCCCTGCAGTGCCGCTGTAGTACATCAACAGCTATTCATCATGCACCTTGATCGCCTGGCTCTCAGGGCCAAAAAGAGCATCGCCAATCTCTTTTCTCAAAAGGACAGCCCGAGGTGAGATTGCTGTGCTCTCAGCCCCGTTCAAATAATCTGATTAGGTACTCTTAAGCAAACACTCGTCCGGCGCCATTCATAATCAGGAGAACACTTCGACCGACCCCCCAAGCCTAGACCCATGGTCGTCCTTGTCAAGCGCAGCTCCACCAGTACCAATGTTCAACCAAGGATCACCGGTATGCAAATGTGTCATGGGCTCGCTAAGGAAGACTAAGTTAAGAAGCATCAACTCTCTACGTAATACAAAATCGCCCACCAAAGTCAAGCTTTCCGACACAACTGCCCCTACTGTTGCTGATGTAAGTTTCATACGAGGACCTCTTTGCAAGGATATACTGACCACGTACTATGCAGAGCCTCCATACCCCAAAGCATCACCCAAAGTCTTCCCTTGTTCTCAACTTCGAAGAGTCACCGGCGAACGTGCCTATATTTGGCCTAAGTCGCAAAGAGTCAACAGGCTCCGCCCTAAGAGTGCCACACTCTTTGCCAACGCCTATTCCATCCTCTGGAAAGCAGGACCTACAAGTGTTTCCCGTTTCCTCCATCATACCTGCAGGAACTATTCCACTTTCGCCCGCTCCAATCCAGAAGATCCTCAATTTGGACCATACCCAGGACCTCCCATCACCAATAGTTGATCTAGCCGACGACCCAGAGTTGCTCCATGTGAGACTACCAACTCCGATTCAGAATGCTCATGACTCGGATCAAATTGAAGACACCCCGTCAAGGTCCTCCGGTTCTAGTCTCGACTTGGAAATCCTAGCTATCTTTCTGACATCAACCCGAAAAGAGAATGCTCTTCCTGAAAACTTGCGAACCGCCGCAGCAAACTACAATAACAAAATCACTGATCCTGAAGGTGAACCACTCAGCGCCGAAACTATCACAGAACTAGTCAAGGCTCGGCGATATGCGCAGCGGGAGTCTGTCATAGCTGAGCTGACGAAACGGTTTGATAGCCCTTGCTTTGATACCGGCGATAACAAGGTGGGCGCTAGAGTGTCCGCGTTGGTGATCTTTGGAAACAATTACATCTTGCAGATCTACCATTGCGGTGATCTTCGACGTCGCATGAAGATTACGACGTTTGAAGACGGATACGACCCGGATAACCACCTGGTGTTTGTACTTGCTCGTCACGAGGAAGATTTCGCTGCCGTTAAACAAATCATGGCCAAGCTCAACCTCTTAGTTCTCAACATGGTCCAGACATCACACCAGGACTTGGAGCTTGATGAAGCTCTTGACAATGGTTTACTTCCCAGATGGATGGATCTCAAACTGGATATGACAAGCACCAAAGGAGTACAGAACCATGTCTACAACCTTGTGGAGCTACAAATGCGTGAAAGTTCATGGAGACAGCATATTGGTCTCTACGATGGCACTGGCTATGGAGCAGGACCAGGCTCGCGTCCCTCTGCGACAGCCGAAATCATGAGTAAGAAAACCACACAGGAGCCTAGATCTCGTCGAGGCATTCAAGATACCAACGCGGGTGCAGAAGCCTTGTTCGACATGACTGACCGATCTGATGAGGGCTTCAGTTCCGAGGAAAGAAACAAGAGCTTCTCGTACAACAAAACCTCTCTACGTCATTCAATGAATCCAACCCAGGGGCCTGCTTCGATGAATACAACAGATACTACCACTGAAGAAAAGGCGGGCACCTTCTGAGTCCACTCAAACGTATGTAGTAACGCCTTCCCCCATGCTGTCACAAAAGCCGAGCTTAAACAGGACCAACCCGATGATGCTACCCATGCGGCAGATCCGGAGTGGGAAGAGGAAAAACAGAGAATCTACAAGGACATGTACCAATTTCTGGCTGACCGGTACAAAGATGAGATCACCAACCGCGCATATCCGCATGCATGATCACTTGACAATCGCTGGATCAAGTGATTAGGATTACAACGGGCCAGGCTGAAAGGAACATTCGACATCATTGATAGCAGTCCAAGACTCCACTCGGCTCGAGAAGCACTCCACAATAACGTCAGATAGTATCAATGCAAACCTACAAATTGCCATGTAATGCACTCTTCTCCCCCGCCCTCGCAAGTGGTCCCACACATTTGCCATGCGGGGTGGGTTACCTACCGTTCGTTGCCAACTCTCATGATGACACCACCACCCCACGACACACCAATAGGCAGCACAAATCCTGTAGCGCAGTCCCCAAGGCACGCAACCGAGTCGATCATCCGAGTCTTGCAGCAAGCAGTACGCCCAAGTGCATTACTAAAGCAGTAAAGTCGTAGTTCCAGAATGCGATCCTTAACCTCAGAATCAGGCCATGTCGGCTCATGCTCACTTACCCGAGTTTGATGTGTTAGTGGGTGGGCTTACCATGCCTTTGTGCCACTCACAGCCAGGCTATGTGCGCTCCCCAATATTATTATATTTTCTTTCGATGCGTATACTCGTACGATGCTTTGTGTGGGTGTTAAGTTGGCTAGTTTAGGGTACGTTGGAAGGGGACGTGGATTTCAGCTTGGAATCGCATCCGTGTATGCGGTAAGACGCCGGTCGGGCCGCCGATCTCAATAGCCGTACTTTAAAGCCCGAAAGACGCGACTGTCGATAGACGGCGTGAAGAAATCCGGCCTTTTGCTACTTGCTACACGGGTTACTTGTTGCTACTTACCCCTCCCCTCTTTTACTGTGCCTCCGCCTGCCTTGCGGGGAGTGTCCAATGCCAGCTATGGCTAGCGAATCTACTACGTCCGAAAACGCCGGTACCGTCATAGTCGGCTGCGGCATCATAGGCCTGTGTACCGCATACTTTCTGACAGAGAGCGGAAACACCGATCCAAAGAGTATACATGTGGTCGATTCGAGCCCGGAACTGTTTCATTGCGCGTCCGGCCTCGCAGCGGGCTTTTTAAGTGCAGACTGTATGTATAACCGCCTTTCGACGCATCCACCACCAGCGTGCCCATGTTCGTTGAGTAGTTTGCGGTCGCGTGTCTGACCATTGATTGCCTATAGGGTTCGCACCATCGGTGTCCTCGCTCGGCAGTCTTTCCTTCAAACTCCACGCGGACCTTGCGAGCGCACACGCCGGTCGCGAAACATGGGGTTACTCTCCCTCGACGGGCATTTCGCTCTCGCAAGACAGCGAGTCTGCGATTGCAGGTAGCGGCGAAGATTGGCTCGAGAATGGCACGAGCAGAGCGCAGGCATCAAACCACAATAGGCCATTGGAAGAAGTATCCGGGTGCCCGGCATGGCTGCGACGGACAGAGGACGGCATTATGGAGGTCATCAGCCAGGACAGAACCGTGGCGCAAGTCGATCCACACAGATTTTGTCAATGGTTGTTGAAAGAGGTCAAGGGGAGAGGAGTGAATGTACGCCATCCTGCGCGAGTGACGGGCGTGGTCAAGGATGAGGAGGGCGTACTGACCGGTGTGAGGATACAAGAGGGCGAAGCAGATACAGAGCGTAAGAGACCCAATCAACACTTGCAGCGAAAATTATGCTAACAATCTATTCCAGTACCGTGTACCCGCCTCGTAATCAGTTCCGGCGCCTGGTCCCCACGCGTTTTCAGCACTCTCTTCCCCGCCTCCAAATCACGGATACCAATTTCCCCTCTCGCTGGTCACTCACTGCTCGTGCGGAATCCATACTTCAAGCCCGATGAGCTGGAAACGGAAATTTGCCACGCTGTGTTCGCTACTGACACGCTAGGCTTTTCTCCCGAATGGTTTGCAAGATTGGGAGGAGAATTATATGTATCGGGGCTGAACAGCACGAGTATACCATTACCAGATGTAGCGACAGACGTGCAGGCCAACGAGAAGGCTATCGAGCAGCTACGACAGTGTGCGCAGGTCATGATGGTAGCTGTGCCGGGGAAGGAGATGGAGGTATTGAGAGAGGGATTGGTATGATGTTACACGTGTGAATCAGAAAGCACAATACTAATTCAATTCGATAGTGCTTCCGTCCAGTCACGTCCAGCGGCCGACCTATTGTTGCGCGGATACCAGATGATAGGTTGGGAGGCGTCAAAACGAAGGGGGAAAGCGAGGGAGGCGTGTTCATTGCAGCGGGGCATGGCGCTTGGGGTATATCACATGCACCTGGTACTGGATTGGTGCTTTCGGAACTTATCGAGGGGAAACCCACGAGTGCGAAGATTGAGGCGCTGCAGTTACCCTCGTAGTGCCATTGTCTGCGAGACCGCGACACAGCTTAATGAAATATCTCAAGTCGCCCCGAGCTTTGTTTCTCACTCATTGTTTCAATATTGACATCACTTGATCATTGTACTATACATGCCAGCTCTGCAGACACATTTATATGTCCACCCAAACCCTTGTCCACTGAATATGTCGACTAATCCCGCACATGCGATGGCCGCAAAAATGAGACGCGAGCGGGAAGTAAATCCCATCCAGATTGATCACCTAGACGAGAACGTGTTAGCCGATATGTTTCTTCTGTCTCAGGAATTGAACAAGCGCTCGATATGATATAGAAGAAGCGCGGACATTGAGGCTATTTCCAAACCCGCGCACGACAGCGAAGGTGTTTGATTTCCTACGGCGAGGAAACTTCTCCTCAACCTACCAGTGAAGTATGCACAAAGGGCCGAAACATCTTGAAATCTCTGGCTGATCGCTCTCTTTCACGCAGTCTCTCTGCCATATACGATTGTTATCAGGGACAAAGATCATGGCGGCGCACATTAAAGCAACACAAGACTGACCTCAGGCCGCTTCCGTTTCAATCACTCGCAACTCTCTCATCGTTGAAAGCATGGCAACTACCAAGAAGCAAGGCCTTGCAAATCAGATTCTTCGACTATCAGTTTGCGCAATCTAGTCGTAGACAAGGGCAACATGCAACCAGCGCGCAAATATATTCTCGATGTCCTCTCCAGCTACTACAAAATATCGAGGAAGCGCTTCGTCGATGTTTTGTGTCGGCAGGTCATTGGCCATTTCCTCTTGGAAGGCGAAGAGAGTCCGTTAAACGTCTTCTCACCTGAGCTGGTCATGGGCCTGGGAGCCAAAAAGTTGGAGATGATTGCTGAGGAGAACGCACACGTACTGGAGCGTAGGTAGGTGTTGGAGGCGGAGATCAAGGGGTTGGAAGCTGCCATGAAACTACTCAGAATGTGAGTTACAGTCTCATCACCCTCCAACTATGCAGATGAGTCTTATGGGCAGAATCCAACTTGCTGGCGCCATGTAAGAGGGGGATAGGGGACAAGGGAAAGGCAGTTGGTGGTAGTGTTCCGTATGCTTTTGAAAAGCTCTAAAAGCAGGCAAATGAGCACCTGTGAAGACAAAACGCATACATTTTTTACATGGACAGACTTCTTCAGTGACTTATTAACAACTACTCAAAGTTTCCTGTGCCTCACCGCCTTCCTGTACCTGCGTTAACTGGCCGTATACCACACTTCATTGGCAGTTTCACCGCTTCAAATAACACATCTCGAGTGTATCATTAGTCCCTTCCATAGGGCTTTGGCGAGTTACTCTTCAGAATCTGTGCACCTACCGAAAACCTGCTCCTTCTTGAAAGTCTTTACATACTGGACGCAATACACTGGCAACGATCGTGATTGGTATTCCGCGAAACCAATAGATAGATTTCCGCGCAGAACTGTAGCAAAGACATTGAGTACGAAGTTTTTAGAAAACACAAAAGAAGAGAAGGAATCGCGCCAGGGCCATTGCAAATGTCGGGTAAAATTGTACATTCCACTGGGTATACGCCTCGAGGTGGATACAAAGCGGGCATACAACAAGAGGCTATAGCACCGGGGAAACTCATGGGAGCCGGTGTGCAGCTCGTGCAACGACAGTCATATACACACACGATTGAGAATAAGGGCTGGGCCAGTACAGAATCAAAGACAGCCGGCAAGAAGGGGATACCTCGTTTTACATGTCTCCTACGGTTCGCTTTCAGATGCTGGCGACGATTATGAGGCCGATATCGATCTTGTGTCGGATATGTACTTGGTACCTATGTGAACTTGGGTTGTAGCTCGTACTTCAATGTCAAATTAACATCTCAGCGATAGTCCTTTGGCTTGCGCGAGACCAGACCAGATGTAGGTTGTAATGATGGGCTATCTTGCGCGGGCCATCACAAATTCGATTGAGCTAGCGGAGGGTAGGTATCACCATGCCCATATTCTCGGTATCCTGCTCCGCGCCATTATTTGCTCCGTGCATGCGCGTTCTTTACGTTCCTTGGCAGCTATCCTTCGCTGGGAAGCGCTTCTCTAATTCATCCTCAAGTTCTTTGTATCCACGTTGCCAGGCAAATTAGTACTTACGCCTCCTGAATGGCCATCGATTCCCCCAAAGGCTTCTCGATGCCCAGTACCCAAGACACAGGAACTATTTGATAGGCAGATGCGTCGTTGTCGAATACCCACTCCAACCCAAGTGTAGTAATGGAAGCGGTCGAGGAACTAATGAGTCACTTTTGGAATTCCGTAGTCAAAGTCTAGAGTGAGCCGCCAAGGCGCTCTTGAGCTCTTTCCACGTGCAACGCAATGGGACAGGAGCGCGACACGGCCCTACACGGCTTCGTAAATGCGAAGACTTTCCAACAATCACACAAAACTGCAGAGCATTCGTAGCATATCAAGAACGAGCATATACATTTCCTATTGACTCCAACTCTAGTATCTATAGGTTGAGAACTCGGCTGTACAGCTAACGCCAACCAATGCAACAACTGAAAAAAAAAAAAACTCCTCCAACCTTCATAATCATGCCAAAATTCTCTTGTTTGGTTTTTATGTCTCTACAAGGCGGAAACAACACCATTGCAAAGAGGGAAAAAGGTGTTACTCCCACATGAAGGGCCGCCAGGCTAGCACCTGGTTCGAAAAAGTCATTTGAACATGGACACGGCAAGCTCCGGTCCTCCTGAAAGGGGGTAATCATTGAAGAAGCGAAAGGGAGCATGAGTGAAAGAAAGAATTCTTCGTAAAAAGAGAAAAAAGAGACAATGCTCTACAGACATCGAGAAGAAAGGTCCCGACGATGCTGAAAAGCGGATGGGGCAAATTACGGCGAGAAAAATTGGGATTCGTTGGCCAGTGGGGCGCTCGTCGTCATGCACTGCCCCTACACAAAACGAATCGTGACCTGAGGTCGAGGTGTTGAAAGGATCGCGATGCCAATGGTGACGAGGCTGATAAAGAGTCATAGGATGCTGCATGCATTGCCTGAGGACCTATAGATGCGTTGTTAGCTGTTGCACTAAGAAATATTGTGTTGTAAACCGGATTGGCGATTTTAGGCTCGGATTACGCATGCATGTCTTATCCGTCATAGTGACCGGCTCGATGCTTGTCTCGGCACGACAGTCTTGGAATGCGCTACACGGAAACGGGTCGATCCCCGTTGTGGTCGCGTCACACGAGATAGCATGCAAATATCCAGGTTCCTGGGGCCGGGATACGAGAAATATATGCAAGTGATATAGAGAGCCAAGAAAAGACTTACCATCGTTGCCCACGAATCCTGCCAATCCATGAGTACACAATCTTGAGGCGCTCGCGCACTCGCTCCGTTTGAAGCAGTACATATTTCTCTTCTTCCACGATTGGTACGACAGAAGCGAACCAATATGGGAAGATAGCGGGGTCTTCCGGCGGTTCACCGTACACTTGGATAATGCGTTCGCGCAGCCACGGTGCACTAGCTTCTCTCATCTCTCGCACGAAAGCTGTGCAACTCTCGAGCAATTGCTGTGTTGACAATGTCTCAATAGCGATTTGCGTTGGGAGCTGAGTTTGTGGGTGATCGCGGAAGAAGGCCTCGGCATAGTCGCGTGCCATGGTGGTCTCACGCTGTTCCAGGATCGCTTCCTCGGCAAGAGAAACATCCTCAACTCGCTCGATGCGGCCGACATTGTATCCATCGAGCATGCCGTGTGTCCTAACCTTGAATCGACTTATGCCACGTGTTTCAATAAAGCTACGCCCATCACGGAGTAGCTCATAATTGACGATTTCAAGTAGCGTCCCGTACTCCAAGAAAGGTGTCGACCCCAGTTCGCCTTGCGCAACGCGTGTGCGGTTGTACATGACCATACCAAATTGCTTATTGCCCTCGATGACGCGTCGCATCATAAGTCGGTAGCGGGGTTCGAAGACATGAAGAAAGGTCGGCATGGATGGAAGCGAAAGGGTGCAGATGAAGAGCGGAACATTCAAGACGTTATCGCCCGCCTGCTCTTCGGCCTTGAGTGCATCAGCGCGGGCGTTCACTAAGTCCGGGCAAAGTCCGTTCAACAGAGAATTGAGTATGACGTTGCTAGATTGGTTCTGCAAAGAGGCAGGGACATGTAGCCCTCTTCGGCAGAATGGACAAATACTACTATGGTCCATAACGCGAGCCAGGCAACGCCGGCAGAATGTATGACCACACGATGTTGTTGTTGGGTCGAGCATCAGGTTGTAACAGACAAGACAGTCTAGCTCTTTGTATGTTACCTCTCTTAGGCGTTCCAGTAGTGCGGTATCGAGATGCTTGTAATCATCCCCACTTGCCGACAAGGACTGATAGTAGACTTCGGAAGTGTACCGAAGTTCGCCCAGCTCAGCCATGGTAAATGTGGACACGAGACGTCCTCCTTGCAGCTCCTGCTGGTGGCCTTCGTGTGCGGCCTTCTCCTTCTCTTTCTCGTCCATAGCAACATCTTCGGGCTGGAGTAACTCTACGAGAAGGGTCGGGGTGTTCTCCGCGGTCGGCCTGTGCTCCACTATCTCAGCCCTGATTAGATCCATCAACTTGGCCAAAGTCACATCGACACAACACTCCGCAGACGCATGCTCAGCCCCGCATCCAAGTAGTGGACACGCAATCCCCATGAGACGATCTGGTGTGTTTGGATACGATATGTTGGTGCGAGGCTGTGGAGAGGGAAGACATCCGCGGCAGACAGTGTGACCGCAAGGCAGTGTAACCGGGCTACTCAAAGTTTTTGAGCATCGCGGGCACTGCAACAGGCGAACCAGTTGCCGGGCGTCGCGGTGAGCGTCCAGGGCCACAACCTCCGAAGCCACTGTCTGGCGCTCATTGTCGCACATGAAGGCCTGTGCAGATGGTCGAGGCTCAAAGGAATGCTCAACGCTGTCGACTATAGAGCACCCTTTTGTCCGTTGGCGATTCATGTAGATCCTCGATGTTGTGCAATGGCGCCGGCAGCCATGTACAGTCGGAGAGCCCTTTAGGATTGGGTCGCGTTCGCGGTGAAGGTCGTTTGTAGGGTAGACGGATACCGGGACTGCAGGTGTGCAGTCGTGGAAGGCAGTGAAGTCGACGTCTGGAGAATAGTAGAACCTTCAAGATCAGCAAGGGTGCGGTGAAACGTCCTTCACAAGATAGTCGAAAGTTCCAGGCGCTGGTGGAGGGCGGGATCAGCAATGCGAAGGCTGCTGCAGGGCAAGATGACGACTGCGGCGATGGTCGGGGGAGGGAAGAAGTATTTTGGAGAAAGACTGCTAGACTCAAGTCTTATAAAAGCAGGCTGAGTGGCGAGGGCGAGGGTCGTGGTGCGGAGAGAGATCGTGAAGGTCTAGCAAAGGGGAACGGCGCAGCACAGGGCCATGTTCAAGAGAGCCAAAGTTGCAGTGGTCATCCATGCTGGATGGATAGTTAAGAGATCGGCGATGATGCTTCGCGCGCTTCCGTATCAGTCATGGAAGGCTGCCGCCGATTTCTGTGTTAGCTCTGGGGTTCTCGGATCGAGAGAGAAGCCCGTCATCGGCTGTCGGCCCAGGCCAATCCGGGGCAAGCTTGGTATAAAAATTACACGGTCCACCTGCAAAATGCATCAAAGGACGACCCAAGACTTGCTTGTTCCCATACCACCTGCACCCTGAATCAGTATCCCGAGCATGGAGACGACTGCCGCGGTTCAGCCATCTTCGCAGCATATTTGGGGAGAAGCACTGGACAACGTGATATTGGTGATGAATTCAAGCCGCTTTAGGCCAGGCTACGGCCAGCTGCTCTATGCCACGCCCATCTTTACCATCTGCCCGACTATTCTTGGCATCCGCGTGAGCCCCGCGTCGCAGCAGGCCGGCCTATCTAAGCATATCTCGCGAGAGTGCGTGGCCATGCGCACTTAGTGTTCAGTGGTATACTTGTCTGCATGTCTACAAGCAGCGAGAGCGGGCTTGCAAGCGTCATGGACGTCCAATCTAGCCTAACGCCGACCAATGAGGGCCCCGACCCGCTAGTACTGCCAAACGTCAATCCCATGATTCCCATGTGCCATATTCGCGCCTAGGGCTCGGTAGGAGACGCCTAACCGCTGCCGAAGACCCTGTATATTACCCAAAGGGTCCGATTGTCGTGACGACTTGCATTCATGACCAAGGGTGGGGCAGCCACCCTATGTTTGTGTCTCCCATCATATCCAATCTACTGCCACAACGCTATCGATTTGTGGGCAGCGAACTAGGCCAGATGAGATTTGCCTCTCAACATGTACAAACTGTTTGAATTCACTGTTACTCGATTTTGCTGTGCTTAACTATAGCGCTATATCGTCCGTCAGCTTCGCCAGAAATAACCGAAGGCAGCGCGAGACTAGTGGGGCTGCGCTCCTTGGCAGCCACTCCAAAGCGTACCGGGGAACTTGTTATGCAAAAGGAAGCACTTGATCCACCTTTGGCTCGGCTCCACCAACCTGACTATCGTGCATTCACATCCCTGTACATAACGCTCCTAAACGCCCAATTCCGAAGCGTCGGACTTGTTTTCATGTGAACACCAGTTCACGATGCCCTCGGCGCGCCATTCACGCCTGTCTGGTCTGCCCCCAGACTGACTCCTAACTCACTACTCGATTCATCTTCCTGGTCATCTTCCTCTTCTAGTACTATCTGCTCGAGGACCCGCTTGTCGAACAGATCTAGAATAAACCGGCAGGCTGGAAGACGGAAGTGATGCGCTTCTAGTATCTGCATAACCTTGTGGAAAATGGCCGGCTTGCTGAAACCTGGTGCCTTTCTAGCTTTGATACTAAGATAGAGACGTTAGTCCTTTCGGCATATTTCTTGTAGGTGAGGGTTTCCCTTACGCTTGCAGGTCGCTGGCTGCCTTCTTGGCCAGTACAGTGTTACCTAGGTCGGTTGCAAGCTTCAAAATGCGAGCGTTGACCGGGTCATTGTCTGTGACTGCAACCTTGATCTCCGCATTGGGGTTCCAGCTTATGTCCTCTACTCGCGCGACCCAAGACGTCATCTATAACACGATTAGCGCATCCTGTGTGAAAAGAAATACAAGTACTGACTGTGAAGAGTCGGTTGAAGTCTAGGGGCAGACAAAAGCCTAGCGCTTCACCAGAGTCATTGATGACACCGTCCCAACCATATTCTAGGAGAATCTCTTGTCCGTGGAGACTCCGAGAGATCAAGCCCAGTACGTAGAAAGCAGTACCTCTGAGCGACATGACTTCCGACTGCTCAGCAATCTGCACAATCCACTTGACCACGTCTGAGTTCTCTAGGAATGGCGCGCCCAGTTCCATGGAGCCGACGTTGCCAACGGCCCATAAGCAACCCTTGACTTTGAGGATAATCTCCGCATCGTCATTCTCCGATGCAAAATCACGGATCGTTGCTGCAAATTCATCAAAGTGTCCCTTTTGCTTGAGTAGCTTGCATCCCTCCTTGGTCCTGGTCAGCTCCCGATAGAAATGTGGAGGCACGAGACCGTAGTCTGTGGGCTCGGGTGCGTCGTCATAGGTCAATTGGGCAGACGGTTTCTCGGGTATGTCCGCAAGTGCGCGGGCCATGGAGGCCTCGATCAGGGCCACATAAGTATCGTTCCTCCCCAAGAACCAGTCATCCATCTCTCTCGTGATGTAATCCAATCCATCCAGATAGTGGTAGCCTACCGAAGTTGAGAGGAACCGGAGTAACAGGGGAGCACCGATCTCACCCAAATGATCCAAAGCCGGACGACATTTCACAACAAACTCTAAGGAATCTTTCTGGTTGCAAGCCTCTTCTAGAATCTTGATCGCAACCTCACAGACTTCCACGTCCGGGTCGTAAAGCTGTGTTACGAGCAGTCGGATGGCCCATTCCGCTACACCATCAGAACTGCTCACCCCCATTGGTTTCGTCGCATACTTGCGCAACAACCTGGTTGCAAAGATACGGATCTCTTTAGAGCATGATGTCATTGCTTTTGAAATGATGATGCGTAGATGGCCATCCAGGGTGTAGTCCATGTTACTGAGAAGGGTCCGGATCAGATCGTCGCGGTCGTTGAGCTCGATAATGTGATAGAACATATTGATAACTTTCCATCGTTCCAAAATGTGAATACCGCGGGAATCCTTCGTCAGAGCTCCTAAGAGCGCAAAGTAGCCCCCAGTGAGCGTCTCATTCATGCGGTCCGTCTGGAAAATGGGTGACTCGGACGTCAGGCCGCTCATGCGGTCAAAATGTGACAAGCATTCTGCTAGTTGTCGAATAAATTTACTCTCCGCCAGATACTTTACACCTTCTGGATTTTGTAGAAGGCTCTGCATCAAAGCACAACCAGCTCGAACATATCGCTGGTTTGGTTTCGTATTCTTGATTTCAGAAAAACGATACTTGAATGGGCGATAAAATCCCAGCACGCGGTGGATGAACTTCGTGACTTTGATGGCCTCATCCAAGCGCTTAGGGTTCAGCAAAGGCCCTTCAATGATATTTAGGATTAAGTCCCATCTCCATTTTTGGAATGTGACCGTATTCAGCACTTGAGTTTCGACCATCAGATTTCGGAAGTGCGCTTCGTCAACCTGCATGGCAGCTTGCAGCTTGGCCGCCTGATCGGACTGTCGATTTGTCGAAGTGTTATCGAAAGTTGAACTACCCTTGGTATTATACAAAGAGTTCGGATCCGATCTGTAGAGCGTCCTGTTGATGCTATCCACCTGGTAAATGGTGCCGATGGCAATGAAGCGGTCTTCGGATTGAAATGCTGCAGCGGAGTGCAAGAGTTGCGGGAGAACCTGAAGCTGAGCACTCCATGATGGTGGCAGGAGCTCGTTGGCCATCTTCAAGACCTCCCCAATCAGCAAGGTCGTTTTGCGCTTCAATGGTAAAGTGAGAGGCTCTTCTTCAGCCTGCAACAAAGCCGGCATCAGTCCAGCGTGCAGGAATGCAGCTAGAATGACGGAAACGTAGTGGTCTAACAAGCTCCATTTGGTAGTATCGTCTTCGGTGCTACTTGAAGCAGAAGTGTCCTTGACCTGCTGGTTCTTGAGGTTTGTGACACGGCCATATGTAGTAAGTCGCCGACCAGCGAGAAATGAGGAAGACCACGAAGGAGGTTTGATTCGGAGAAGGTCGAACAACAGTTCTAGGATGATGTTCCGAACGTGGGGAGTTGGTATCTGTAATGACCAAAGTAGGGATCGTAAAGGAAGAAAGTCATTCATGGAGAGGGTGAGTAAGCCAGCCCAGCTTCTTAGCAAAGACGCAATGACCTTGGCATTGGCTTTCAGTTTCTCCTCGTGGAGATGTCCATGAATTGTGCTTGCATCTGTGAACATTGCAAACGGAGCCTCCAGTTCGCGCCCAGATCGTAAGAATCGACGTCGTCTGGGGGTGTCCAGAAGATAGAGGAAAGAGGTGCCCACGCTCTCTGCAGCGTGATAGCTCCCTTCTCCTAGTGCGTCGGCCAAAGCACCCATGCCTCCAGCTGCTACCAGAAGAGACGGTTTCCGAACCAGGATCTCGGCCAAGGTCAAAGTTGCAATGTTCCTGAGGCGGTCTTCGGCGTGCTCGGCCACGGCCACGATGATGCGAACCACTGCACGTGCAATCTCTTCGACACCTCCTTTCACATCTAAGAAAGCTCTGACAAATTTCAGTGCCTGTTCGCGCTCGACACTAGCCTTGGACTCCTTTACCAGGGACAAGATGACCAGATGATCGGTATGAAGTGCTCGGATGATACGAAGAGACTTGCGATCGGTGAAGGAATAGCGCATGACGCGATACGCAGCTGCAACTACTTCGCGACTGTCGCTCAAGAGCATGGTTTGCATTCGCAGTCCAAATATGGACCAGGCCAGGTCGTACTTCAGTGTGGAGTGTCGCTTGAAGAGAAGGACCAAGGAATTTGCTCTTTCTACATAGTATTCCGGTTGCATGCCCTGGACTTCCAGAGCCTGCAGTATCTCAGCCAGAACAAAAGTCGGTGATTCCGTTTCCTCGGCTTCCTCTTCTTCCTTCTGGGTGACATGTCGTGACGGCGAGCGCGATAGGTTCCGACGGAAAAGATAGGATAGTCTACTTTGGGGGTCGGCTGGTGGCGACTTGACTTCCTTTGCTCTCTGCTTCTCGGCAGCCAGGCCCGACTGCAACTGTGCTAATTTTTTGTTGGATATGTTGAGCTGCTCCTCGACCTGCAGTCTTTGGTTCTTGCTCTCTTTTGCATTCTTCGCATTCAATGCCTCCAAAAGGTTCTCTGAGCCGATCTTGATCTTGGTCTCCTTCTCGATCTGGTCCTGCAGCTCTGCCTGGCGCTGCTCGGTCGTTGTTCCATCATTGTCCCCAATTGTGATGACGTGCATGTCGAAGTCGGGTCGTAGTCTGCCATCCTGGGCTGTCGAGGGCCTCATCAAGGCCGTGTTGAAGCTGCCGGGCCCCGTGTTGGCCGTGGCATACGAGGCATACGAGGCCTGACCGCCCCGCGAGCTGGCCATACCGGCGGCCGACGTTGAACGGCCATCTCTACTTGTCGTGGGCGCAAGGAGGGAACTCTGATCGGCAGCGTCGGCCTGTGTATTTACGGAGCGGGCTGATGGCGTCATGAGCGCGCCTTGACCGTGTCCTCGCCAACCGCATCGCACATCTGTCTGGCGGCGGTGCCCTCGTCTTGCCTCATGAGCATTCGCGGGCAGAAGTGAAGTCGTGCTCGTCGCGGTACCAGACCGAAAATGGAAGTGTGGCTAGGTCTGGGGGAGGGGTGGGAAGGAGTGGCCGTGGCCGTGGCAGAGGCTAGGGAGTGTGGGGCGCGTGTAAGGACAGTGAAGGGTGAATGCAGGTGGTAAAATGGCGCCGTGCATGCCTATGCCGACGGACGTGCTGCGGGCGGTGGCCGTTGAACGCGCACGGACCATGTGCCCACCGTTGCCAGACTCGTCCACTCCCACTGTCTCGCTCGCATCTCGCATCTCGCCGTCTGCAGCATAGAACCATCATGGCCTGACGCCGCGCCGAGATCCATGTGCCGACAGTCCAGGACCCGTAGGCTATGCTTGCTGGCTGCATCGGCAGGCGGGGACCTGCTCCGACGCTGTCACGTGCGCGCCCTGCGCCGTGATCCAGGGCCTCGTCCACCCCCCGGAGCTCGCCGATGACCATGTCAACGAATGGAAACGCGTTGTCGCCGCCTCTTAGTCGGGAGTCCATAGCTTGCTCGCGAAGCTCTCCCATACGGATCGGTGCCCTCCGCGTGCCGACCATCAGATAAGCTGCCGTTTCTCAGTATATCTATCTTGATTGCCCTGCTTGACTGCTTTATCCACCCACCATCCACCTGCAATTCCTATATATTTTGGCCTTATCTCACACACATTGCGCCACTAACTTGACCCAAATATCGTTGTCGCCATGTCCCAGCTTAGCTACGCGCGTTACGGCAAGGACAATGTCCGCCTGTATAAGGTCGATAAGGATCCCAAGACGGGAATCCACAAAGTTGTTGAGCAGACAGTGCGCATCCTTCTCGAAGGTGACATTGAGACTTCGTAAGCAAGCTAGCACAGAACACACTGCCCATAGCGACTGACTTTACCCAGCTATACCAAAGCAGACAACTCTGTCGTAGTCGCGACCGACACCCAAAAGCAAACCACCTACATCCTCGCAAAGCAACACCCCATCGATCCGCCAGAGCAATTCGCCGCCATCATTGGCGATCACTTCGTCAAGACCTACCCTCACATCCATGCCGCCCACGTCAAGATCGTTCAGCACCGCTGGACGCGCATGACCATTGACGGCAAGGACCACCCACACTCCTTCTTCCGCGACGGCGAAGAGACACGTGTCATCGAATCAGTCACGCGTGAGAACGAGGGCATTTCTATCCGTTCGAAAATCGAGAAGCTGCTTGTGTTGAAGAGCACAGGATCAGCATTCCATGGCTTCCACCGCGATGAATACACAAGGTTGCCCGAGACATGGGATCGCATTTTGAGTACCGAGATTGAAGCCGGGTGGCAGTGGAAGTTCTTCAAGACTTTGGACGAGGCCAAGGCCATTGACTTCAATGCTGCATGGAAGGCTGCACGCGACATCACCATGAAGGTGTTTGCCGTGGACAATAGCGCTAGTGTGCAAGCGACAATGTACAAGATGTGCGATATGATCTTGGCTGCTGTCCCACAGATTGACGCTGTGGACTACTCGCTCCCAAACAAGCATTACTTCGAGATTGGTACGTACTTTCTGCCTGCATTTGTCTGTCACAGCTTGCTAACATGACACTAGATCTATCATGGCACAAGGACATCATGAACACGGGCAAAGACGCCACTGTCCTCGCTCCTCAGTCTGACCCCAATGGCCTCATTCAATGCACTGTCACTCGCAAGGGCAACAAATCTAAGCTATAGACTCCGTCTTTTATCATCGCCTTTGATTCGTTACGATTCGATAGCATGTTAATTTCCTATGTACCCTTTTGGCGTTCAGTAGTTTTATGGGCATAGTCGCGCGAGAGTAGAAGATTATACCACCATTTCATTTTAGTACAAGGGGGAGCAGTGAGAGTAGAAACCTTATTAGCGAGTAGAAGGAATGCCATCCAAATGCCCGCTATCCATCAATGCCCTGCTTGTTGATCTTGTATATTTATGAACAAAAGTTAGCAAAGAGACACTACGCTTGTTCTTGCTCGGAGTTTTTGTATTTGGTCTACTCGAACAAAGGTCGCATTACCTACGCCGCATGCTCGCAATTGCGGGACAGTGACTGGCTTACATAATCATCCCAAGCCAGTGACGTTCCCGCATGCCCCAAAACTTATCGCAAACTCCATCTAGAGCCGCACCGCATTTACCACACCACCCACCTGTCGCACCCACCCTACACTATCCTGTACGATGTTTCAGTTCTAAGCAAAAAGCTGGTCTGTTACTAACAACGGCGCAGTCTCCCCACAAAACCATCAACATGCCTCCCAAGCAAATGGCAGGCAAGGGCCGCACCCTCAACGAGCCCAGCTTCGCCTCCAGCACCATTTCGGCCTTTACCAGCAAGGAGAACAGGAGTATTGTCACTGCTGCGGGGATTTTCGCTGTAAGATAACCCTTGCCGAAGTCGGAGTCACCATATATGTGCTCTAGGCGGTGCGCTTATGCGGCCAGACGGAGGATGACATGAGCAAACAGCGAATATGAGGGCAAAGCGATGCTAATGATTTGACCGCACAGATTGGTGTTACCTTCCTACATAGCAGCTGGGCCGAGATCCTTCTGCCCGCGTAAACAAAACGAAACGACATCGAAACTTGAAAAGAGATTTGCACCGCCGCTGCCGAATATTATGTGGAAGAGTCTCAATATGATGTATAAAGGTGGAGCTGCTGCAGCGTATAACGCAGGGAGAAAGAAAACTTTCTTGAACCGGTGTGTATATTTAACGCGTTCTTACCTGGGCGAGGAGGAAGAGCAATGGAATAGGCGTTCAGGGACGCCTATGACATCGGGAAGAAGTAGAGGGCCCAAACGTGGTTCCATGGCCTTTTTGTAACAATATGTAACAATATGCTCTCTCTCTGTGTATCTCTTCCTTTTCTTTCCCCTCCTATTTTTCCTTCTATTAAAAAAGTATAAGCTATTGGCAATTCCGAACCACCACCACATGCTGAAATGCCCCATGCCTCACCCAAGCTGCACACCCGGCAAATACCACAACCATACTGCAGGGCAACAACTACGCATATATATCCACAAATCTACATTTAGAAAGCAGCACCAAGCACTGTCCCGTGCTGTCACAGAAAAGCTTAGCCATGAAACAAGCTCTTGTCTTTGTCGAGAACAGGTGGATCTATCTATTACCTGTCCTTGTATCGCGAGGTTTCAGAAGCAGCAGAGACGCGGGCTTCATTGTCCGTCTTAGCTTGCGTTGCGATCTCAGCCGAACACACATTGCACACTAGCCAAGACGAAATGACCCATACATCGTGTCAAGTTCTGCGGGCTGATGGATGACATGATTTCTACGTTCTCCAGCCCAAATGCGGGGAGCTATATGCAAGTTGGTGTGGGTCAATCACATGTTCAAAGCCATTGACTATTCTTCTTTGCAAAAGAAAGCCCGAGTGAAGGCGCGTAAAAGTTCGTATAAACGAAACATGCTCCAGTGGTGATTCATCATTACCCCGTTTCGGATGATACAGGTTAAAAACAACAACAACAACAACAACAACAACAAGTTGTCCGATTCAAAAATGGTGGTCGTATGTATGTGCATGTGTATGCGGATCAACAGTCCGGCTGCGAAGATGAGTGTACAGAAGGTCTGTAACCAGGAAGACGAGGGCATTATACTCGCTACAATTACAGGAGACAAAATAGGGTATGGCGTTCTCAAGGGTAAAGTGATGGCCAAAACCGCATCAAATATACATCCATAAAACAGTAAAAGGAAATGTGTCGTAAAAATGCGTGATGCTGGGGTATCTCTAGTCTATACTTCTCGGACCCAAACCTGATAGTATAGTTAGTATGGGATTGATGGACACGAGTAATGTAGCAGAAAACTTACCTCCATCTTGGCCATATCGCTGCCTTCTTTCTTGGCGATGCTCTTCGCGGCCTGAATTGCCATGTCCAGGTCGTCTTGATCAGCCATGGTGATCGTGTCGCCATCATCCTTAAACTCCAGCTTGAATTTGTTCCGTACACCAAATTTCTCGCGAATTTGTTGCCAGAACTCAGTGATCAGCTGATCAGAATTGATGAAGACGTAACGCGTGTCGCTAGAGTGAACCTTCACTCTAACTTTGCTGCCTGCATTACGGTTGCTGCCACCCGACCTGGTGGATCTTGCTGGCGATCGTCTTCTTGACTTGGTGCGCGACATCATCTCAAACTCGGCATCATCCAGGTCACTACCGTCATAATCGTCTTCTTCCTCTTCGATGTATGCTGGCCGTCTGCTTGGCTTTGAGCGAGAATATACGCCACGGCTTGAGCGCGATGGTGGGTACCCATCGCCGTCATAGTAGTCATCAATGATATCCTCATCAGAGCCACGACGGCGTGGCCTGCTGTAATCACGCTCGTTTGGGTCCCGATCTCGCTGATCACGTTGTCCCCGGTCTCGCATCGACTCTGAGCGACTTGGCTGTGGTCGCTCGGAGGCAGAACGCTGTGTTGGCTGGCGACGGGGCGGTTCTTGGTTGCTTTGCTGGTCGAAAGCAGCACGTCCAAGGTTCAGAGGCTGAGGTTTGGGGCCACCGCCTCGTACGGATTGTGCACGGCTCATGGGAGCATCAGAGCTAGGAGTGGGCCGTCCTCCGGCAGACTTCCTGTCACCAGATCGTCTGTCTGCCTCCGGTGGCGGCGTAGGAGGGAACATGTTGCGGTTCATTGGGGGCTCCGACTGCTGGCGTGCTCGGCTCTGAAGCTCTGGCTTGACAAGATTGGTCGCAGCGTAGGAAATCTTGTCCTCGGTCCTGTCATCCTTGGCAGCTTGGCCTCCCTTTTTAATCTCAGCGCCGGCAAATCCAGTGAATGCGTTGGCTCGGTCTGAGGCAGCCACGAGCCGGGCCTTGCCAAGGTAATCCTTCGTCTTCAAGTTCTTGACCTTTGCATCGTTGGGACGGTAGACAATGCCGACGGGGATGGAGAAGACGGTATAGCCCTAGACTGTTAGTTGATCGCCCAGTGTCCTAAATGCAGAGTAGCATACCTCTGCCTCCTCCCGGATAGCCTCATCGATGACATCGTGGTCGGGAACCACCTTCTCCTTGGCGGCGAAGGACAGATCCTGCAGACCAGCATCTCTTTGTTGAAGATAGATGTAGCAGAGACCGCGGTTGAACAGGACTTCGCAAGAGTACAGCTTGAACTTCAGGCCCAATTGCTCATAGTCGATGTTGTTGTTTCCACGCAGGTACAGGAGTGTGTCGTTGAAATTGGCGAGAGCTTCCTCGAAGTCACCCATGAGGAAGTTGGATACACCCTGCTGAAAATATGCGACGGCGAGGTACTGGTCCAGACGCACAGCGCGCTGGTAGCAATCGACCTGAGTAGGCCATTAGTACGTGCTCGTGCTCCCCACGCCCTTGCCTACAACTCACCGCCTTCTCATGCTCGCCGAGTGTGGCATGGATTACGCCGCAGTTAAACAGAATCTTGGAGGTGTCTGAGATCTGGTCAAAGACCTTCAATGCGACATCGAACTCGTTGTTGTCGTAGCTGGCGAGGGCTGTGACCCACGTCTCAATTTCCTAACCCCATCTATCAGCAATTGAACGCGGAAGGAGCGGTTGAGCACAGGAAGGCGCGCACCTGCTTCAGAGACATGACGAGTGATTTTCACTTGGTACCCGGCAGTGGTGTCGCCTAGTCTCACACACTCTTTCCTCTACCACGCCACTGTCGGAGGCGTCGTGTTCCTCCCAATTCCTCCAGATTACGGTGTAGCCGCCGGGGCTTTGGGGGGTTGCGCGACGCTAGGGATTAATTGTGCGGAGAGGAGTGTGTAGTGTAGTGTGGTGTAGTGCGTCGTTATTGTGTCGTCGGGGTACACCGAGTAATGCGCGGGGGAGAATAAACGATTGTACAAGAGCGAGGAATTAAGGCACAGTTGGGAAGCCGGACGAGGGAGAAAGAGATTTCGAGGACGACGCGCGGAAGATTACAGCGAGACAGTGGGAATTTGGCGGGCGGTTGCACGAGGGCTACGGGTGGGGAGACCAAATCTGAGGTCCAGCGCGTTTGAGGGACAAGCCTTGGCCTGCACCGTGTCCACCGTGCTGATTGGACCCCTGTACTGTGCCCGTCCAAGTCCACAGCGCTTCGAGTACCTCCCAAGACGCCTCAACCCGGCCGGCTCCAGCATGACACCACTGCCTCTCCATCTTCTAATGGCCCGGCCACCCTTTGCAGCGCTTTCAGCCTCTCAAAGCACCACTGCCTCTCTCTCTGGTGAGGCCGACTGACAGCAGCGCAGAACAGCAACCATGCTTCTTTTGCCCCCTGCCACGACGCAGTGACGCGGTTTGAGGTCTGTTACATGGCGACCTCCGACTGAGACAGCCACGTGATGGCTCGCTCCGCCAACCAGTCATCTTTCGCCTGGGGCTGTCAGGCATTAACGCATGACGACACCAGGCTTTGCCGAGTCTGTGTTCGCGCAGCCTTAGTTTCGGCCTAGATTTCAAGGTGCACGCCTATCTCATCACCAATCTACCACGGCATTTCGACGGCACTTTCTTTTCGCTTGGTCTATCTTGGTATGGCTAAAGCTCACAGCATGCCGCGGTCGCGCTGCTCCTCCCGTTCCTGCCATACCGTCTTGCCGGAGCATGAACAAACCGTCTTGTCGTCTGAGGTCGGGCAGGGTTAGCATTGCTTCGTACGCAAGATAAGAAGCATAATAAAAGCAGAACACGTGGAGAACGGAAGCACGTACTATCCCAAACACCTGCGCTACGTGCGATGACACCGACTAGCGTGTCCGGATCGTTCTTGTCAAACTGTAACAAGTCAGATTTGGTCAGTAACCAACAAGCGAGTTTCGCATTACCTTGCCGTCCTGCTCTCTCGCCACCACGATGCCACGTCCGATCATCTCCCAGATGTGCATGGGCTTGTCGAGGAACACCGATCCCACTCCACTCTTCCCGACCTGGATGGTTCCAAAGATGCCTCGACAGGGCTTGCTCTCCTTTTTCGACTGGACGAGTTCCCAGATTGCGCCAGTGGATTCAGGTCCCTCGGAGATGTTTCCAGATTCGCGGACTGTGGCATGGTAGGTTCCAGGTGACAGTCCTCTTATACTCAAGTCGATAATAGTCATCCTCGGAGCAACTTCAACCATGCGCACCAGGCCGCGAACCTTGTTCTCTACTTGGGGTGCATGTGATTCCAGAATGCACACTGCGGCGCCTGTAATATGTTGGCATGATGAGGTGATGTGACCATTCAAGTTGAACATACTGTCTGATTTCCCCGATCCTCGCAATACAGCATCACGGCCAGTAGCCTGAATAGCTTCAACAATGGCTGACGGCGCTGCTGTGCCCTCAATAGACACTAACTGCTCCTTGAGGTTGGCCGTGACCTTGTTGATACCTGCACGCTGTCAGAAGCCGAATGACGTGCATCAGTAGCGCTTGTACCATTCAACTGATGTAGAGAGCCTTCGATGTCGTTGATGCATGACTGGCAAGTCATAGGCACCGCGAAGATGGTCTCAAAGGACGGTACAGTCATCGTAAAAAAGAAATCCGATTGTAAGATCGTCCGGACTCGAGTGTTAATTGAAATGTTAAGTTGTGAGCAAGCGACTTCGCCTTCCTGTTCGCTTTGAAATCCACGCCTGAATCCCCGCCGAACATGGATGTCGGCTCCGGGGGCAGGTCTTATCAATCATGTGACTGCGTTCTGGAAATTGTTCGGATTGGGCTTGGCATCAACCCTCACTGCGCAGCAACCACTACCGTCACCAAGCGCCTACAATCCTCGCGGAACTGCCTCTCGGACAAGCTCAAGGCCACCGGTGCCTTGTAACCAGCACATAAGAGCTGATACCGCAGGCCATTGGCCTCACAGCACATCATGTCGCAAGTCATTGGCAAGGTACATCTACCATCGGACTTCCGCATGCCCATACCCAAGCCCTCTCGATCGTCCCCTTCCGTCCGAGCTGCTACTTCCTCCCCAAAAGCCCAGTACTAATACAATTGCTCAGACGCGCCTCGCCTACGCCCGCTCATGGCACCACCTCGACATCGGCAGCGACCCACGCGCCCTGGGCCGCGTCGCCTCCGCCATAGCCCTGACCCTAATGGGCAAACACAAGCCGATTTTCGACCCCTCAACCGACTGCGGCGACTACGTCGTGGCCACAAACTGCGCGCAAATACACACAACGGGCAAGAAGCGCTTCCAGAAACTCTACCGCACGCACAGCACCCGCCCGGGTTCGTTAAAAGAACTCTCCATGGACAAGCTCATGGCCAAGTGGGGCGGCGGAGAGGTCCTTAGAAAGGCTGTGAGCGGCATGTTGCCTAAGAATCGGTTGCGGAAGGAGAGGCTGGCTAGGTTGAAGACTTTTGAGGGCAGGGCGCATCCGTATAGGGAGAACATTTTGAAGGTTAGGAATGGGGGTGGTCAGAGTATATTAGAGCATCATGATGTTAAGAGGACGCTTGCTCAGGCTAAAACACAGGATGCTGCGCCACCAGCATCATGACGGGTTGGAGTAACGGGTTGGCCCGTGTAGATGTACAGATGTACAAAATGTGTATACCTAAGCATGAAAGTTTCAACGAGTTTCTGGAACAGATTGGAAGTGACGATAGGCAGGACTCAGATCCGAGCAATAGACGAGGAGAAGATGAGCACAAAGATCCGTTTTCAGCAACTGGTGCAAGACCATGACGCCCAACAATATCCCACCCACACAATTTCTTGACCGGCAAAGTCGTCAACAGCAACGGAATGAACGTAGCATTAGGCTATTATAAGCAGTGAACCATTCGAGCACAGCCGAATCCATCCACCCACCCATCCCAGCTCATCCATGGCGACACTATCAA
>LR132104.1:0-69942 GCA_900634815.1 Paradendryphiella salina | reverse complement strand
CCCCCCCCCAGTATAGGAGGAAATGGAGGGCAGTCATCACCTTTTTCAAATTTTATATGGCCTTGAGCTCGGCCTGATCCTTTCTCTTGGGGAAATGCAAAGCACACGGCTATGGCCGCGCTTCATGCCGCTCGAACGTGTGTTCCTTGGCAAGGTCACTTCGGACCTCAGCCGCGACCTAGGCGACGAGGCGTATTAGCGTTATTGGGACCAAAGCTCAGCACTTGGTCGATCATTCGCGGTGTGAGCACTCCAATTCGCGAGGATAAATGAGAAGAGCTTACGCTGCTTTACAGCCTTTTGCTCTTCTTGGTAGCTTATTTTCACTTATTCTCTTTTTCTGGCAATTGGTGTTACCCCTGGATGCTACCAGACTCCTTCTTTTTCTAAGCATTCCTCCCCACTCAGCTCTGGTACGAGGTTGGCATCTTATATCTATGTGGCGGTAATCTTCTGTCAATCGCCATATCGTCACGTCTTTTCGTACACCATTGCATTTCTGTTACCTCTTAATATATATCTTTGGCCTACTCAATCCCCATGACCGACGACAACAAGGCCTGGGGACGGCGCTTAGTAGTTTGCTGCGACGGGACCTGGCAATCCAGTGTGAGCAGTAAAGCAAACGTTCCGTCCAATGTCACCAGGCTCTGCCGCTTAATCGCGCGCATCGGCTCAGACCAGAAGGACCCATCAAAGAAGTTTCACCAAATCGTCTACTACGATTCCGGGATAGGAACAGGAAATCTCACCTCCTCTGAGAAAAGGCGACAAGGCGGTACGGGAGCTGGTCTAGCAGAGAATGTCATCGAAGCCTACAACTTCATCGTTCAGAACTACGAACAAGGGGACGAAATTTTCTGTTTCGGCTTTTCAAGAGGGGCCTACACGGCGCGTGCGGTTGCTGGACTGGTATCGGATATCGGAGTCATAGCACCAATCAGCATGCAATTCTTCCCAGAACTATACAGTCTGTACCAGACAAACGATGAAGGTGTCGATTTCCGCGAGACCAAAGCGTGGAAGTGGTTTACTGAAGGCAAACTAAGCAAAAAAGGTGAGGAGATGAAGGCGCAGGGCATTGATATCACGAAAACCGCCGGTTTGGAAGATCTCCGGCGACTGGCTGAGGTATGGGAGATTCGACCTCATGGAGAACTTGCAATCAGCGAGGATAGTAGGAAAGTGAAGGTCGTCGGTGTTTGGGATACTGTCGGCTCGCTGGGCATACCAGATGTGGTTGGTCTTGATCTGGCCTTTGGGAGAACGCAATTTGGCTTCCACAACGTTAGATTGACTGAGCGTAAGTCGAGGGAATATGAACATGCTGAAACTTTCTTTGACTGTTTTGATAGACATTGAGCATGCATATCAAGCTCTTGCTTTGGATGAGAGGCGCAAGGCGTTCCGTCCGACGCTATGGTACATTCCGAAGGATCTTATCGACGACCCAAAACGGGCTACGCCTGAGTTGAAGCAGGTTTGGGTAAGCAGTATAGGAATCTATTTGACGTGGCACACAAACTCACATTTCTCTAGTTCCCTGGCGTCCACACGAATTGTGGTGGCGGCTCGCAGGACGCCTTGGAAGAAATGAAGGGGGATTCAGAAAGTAGGTTCAGCCATCAAATATCCCTCATCGCAGTTCTAACCAAGCGCAAAGATCTGTCCACTGCAAGCTTATGTTGGATGCTGCAAGTCATATCTCCCCACTTGACAATTGACCGCCACGCCTTCTCGCTGTACCTAGCTCAGTACAAGCGTTGGCTTTTCCGCATTCGCTATGCCTGCACATACCATCACGATAGCACGATCGAGAAAGTTTGGTCCTACGTCCCAAAATTACCCTATATCTCCATGTTGAGCCGCGGCCGCAAAGATCTCGAGTCTCCGCGCCGCGACCCAGCGCACACGCACGAGCAATTCGATTTCAGTTGGGGCACCGGACCTCTCGTAGACTCCTACGGCGGGTTGTATTATCTCAACGGCATGCACGTACGCCTTCCTGGCCATGAAAGTGTCGAGGAATATGACGAAAAAGACCAGGTGCCAAAATGGACTAAGCTCAGGGAACTAGGCGACACAAACGAATATATTCACCCCATTGCTTACTTCCGCAGCCTCGTCCGCGGCTGGGAAAAACACTCTCCGCTGAAGAAGTCGTGGAACAGGAAAGCCTGGGAGGGCGTCAGTGATGGTAAGATGAGGTTTTGGTGGTACATGGACGGCGAGCGCGAAAAGTGCGCGCTGCCCGAGTGGGCAATATTGCCGGATGGGGCGGGCGATGATTTCAACTTTGAGAGGAGGTGGTATGGGGAGTGTGAGAAGACTGCTAAGACGCTTGATAAACTTGCTGGTGTGGAGGGTTTCGGTAAAGATAGGGACTTTTTGGAGGTTCTGGATGAGAGGCTGAACTTTGCGAATGATGGTCGGCCGCTGGATGATGCGCCGTAATAGATAGCTTCCTTGTTTTCGGTAACTACGTAGGATTTGAATACATTTGAGTACGCACATGATTATGTCTATTTTTGGTATCGGTGATACCCAAAGTTAGTATTCTGAGAGCGTCCCCATTACTCGCACCAACTATTTTGGCTTCAGTTCGAGGCCCAGAGAAGCGAAGATTATGTAAAGTTAGACGAGTCAAAGCGAATAGAGGTGGCAAGGCATCGCGTCGATGTTGGATGGTGGTTACTCTGCGGAGGATGGGGTGCGCCTACCAATAGGAAAATGCAGCAACCCCCCATTTTGCTGACTGGACAACTCACGTGCTACTCGACCACTTCCACCAAGGCGTTCGTCGTCGTATCACCATTATTTCGTGATCTACAGGTTGTGAGTAAAGACTGAGTAATCCACTTTGAATGTCCCTGACTTTAAGAAACATGGATGGATTCTATTGTATCATGCTACCAGTACGTTCCCGCCGGCTTTGTATTAGGGACGCCCAATGAGTATATGGGGTAATCCTTCTGACCCAACAGCGTGGGGGTGCCAGGGATGGAGCGTCCAGGACCGTTGGGGCTGAGGTTCGCGAATCTCAAGATTCGAATCCAGAACAGGAGAGTGGTCTGCGACAGACTGCTTCGTCGAATCTAGGGGAGCTTGAGAAGAATGATGCCAACGACGTTCAGCTTGTTGACGAAGTACAACCAGTCGACCAAAAGCAGCCTGCCGTTCAAGTACAACCTGTCGACACTCAATCGCTGGACCCTGCTGAAGACGAGGACCACGCTTCGGGAGCTTCTAGTGGTGAAGAAACTCTCTCTTCAGACAGTAGCGATTATGAGAACGTCTCCGACCCTGAGTATGGCGAACCCTACGGATTTAGACCTGCCCGTAACAGCGATCAACGCCATGCCTGGATCCCCAATATCTCTACAGAAGATGAAGCAGCTGTTGAAATCGGCCTCGCGACTCAAGATTAGGCTTTTGGCGCCTACTTCGAGGAACACGGTGTTGAAACTGTATACAAGAAATCGGGTATAGTGGGCGACTCGGGTGACAGTGAGAGCAAAGCTGAACGCAAGAGGGAGAAGAAAAAACGAAATCGAGAACGACATGGACGCTTGTGAATTTGGAGATGATGAAAAGGATGCTTACGATAGTGATTATCGAGATCGCTGTTTGACGTGTATGTATAATGTTTTTCTTGCCGGTGCCTTTGTCCTTGTCCAGACCGTGGAACAATTGGTACCATGAAAATGGTAAAGAGCAACGAAGTGCAACTGGACTGGAGCCCAGGGTACCTCGGCTCGGTTTTACAATGTAGCATACGACCATGCTTTGGATGTGCTATGTTGTCAGACCCACATGTCGTCTCTGTCTCTATATTCCTAGCACCTTCCTCGGACCATTATCTCGGTGTCCTTTGCCGGGGTATCGGAGCTACTAGTGCAGTGTCGCGATACTCCGAGAGAAAGAGCGGCTTGCTGGGTTGTCCGATCTCACCGTTTGCTCTTGCACGTCCTTTCACCTCTCATTGAATAATGTCATCGCCACCAAATTAACCTGCTATATCCCAAAACACCTCATCTCCTCTCATTACGACACCTTTCAATTTTACGACATCGCTCACTATGAGCGATATCTTCAGCGAGAAGGCATTCTCGAACGTCAGTAGCGATACTACAACCAAGTCACAACATCTCCAAGATCAGCTGGAGACCATTCTGCGGAAGCTGAGGACAGATGCAAGCAGCATCACGGCTGACGAAGCTCGTGTCCTATCCGATAATGTCACTACAAGTGACGAGAGAGCGGTCCGCATTATCTCTGCCGTCGAGTGCTTAGCTATTGCTAACAAGGTGTGCATCACCAGGGATCTAGCTATCATCAGGCTCCTCACCGTTCGCTGCTGACGGCCGACAAGGATCTGCATGCCGCCGTGGACAGTAGTCCTGAGGAGGTCACCACGGAAGTCCTGCGCACTGCGCAGATCATTGTCAGCAGTAAGTGCATACATATGTGGTGTCTGTGGTCTGATGCTTCCATATTAAACACATCGGACATTAGGCTTTCGAGATACACACTAACGGTGGCTCAGAGATGCAGAGAGTTGCTGGTCAGACCAACACACATCAACCCGAAGCTGAAGCCAAGCTCCAGGAGGAAATCGCTAAGATCGAACCCAAGATTGTGCAGGGTACCGTCACCAAGGCTGAGGCCAATCGTCTTCACTCCCTCGAATCTCGCGCTTACGGCCATACTGAGAAGGGTGGCATCGCCTCTGTGACTCAGTTTGTGGCAGCTAGGCGTGAACGCCAGGTATCACTGAGCAGCGGTTCCGGAGCCATCTCATCTCCTAAAAATGGACGCTCTTGTGCCAACAGCGGAAACTTTACAGCACCTCAGCAGCAATCTCAACATGACAAAGAGAGGAGCCTTGATAAGGCAGAAGTTGCCGTCAAGCCCGAGGTCGAGCAAGGTGCTGGTACCACCGCTGAAAATGATACCCTCAATACCGGCGAGACATGCACTTATGTAGATACCGAGAAAAGCGAATTGAGCGCCACAGTACAATATTTCGTTTCCGAACGACGCCAGACTCTCAGCGACGTTTCCGACTCTGCCCACCTCTCGAACTCGAACGCTGAACTAGGTAAGGAGCAGCCCCATAACGACAAGGAGCTCAAGAAGTCCGAGGAGAAGTTGGTGGACGCTCCAGAGGCCAAGAACGAAGCTCGCTGAAGGGGTATCGACCAGCGCGACCTTGTCCGTGTCGACTAGCAGGATGCATGACTACCTAGCTGAGACGAGGATTCACCTTTTGATAGCAATGTCACCTGACGCAGTCAGAAAGATCCAGGGTCGGAAGAGCTGAGAGAGAGTTAACGGGAGTTTTGCAATGTAATATCTATGAAGGGGGTTAATTCATAATAGGTGCAAAGAACTTTGGAACCAGATACGATCAGGCAGTAAGTACATTACGAGGATGTATACCTCTCTGAGCCGCTTTTGGGACCTCCTAATGAACCACACACTCTCTCAAACTGGTACTTCCTCTCTGCAGTGATGATTTGCCGTGGTGCATGATATCAGCACACGCCTTGTGTGATCTAAGCTCATTTGATTGTGAAGACAAAAAAGAGATTTGGTATGAACGCAAACACTAGAGTATTGTCTATGGTATCAAAACCTAACGTAACCCGTATATCCATACTCGAAATAAAAGTTCAATGAAAGCCCCCAAAAGCCGCTAAATGCATAACACGGCCTCCTACCTCACACGCCCAATCCACCAAGCAAAACATTGTCTACTAATCGTCTATTTGATTTCCGTCTTGCTCATCATGTCCGCAAGGTCATCGACCTTCCTGTCCTTTTCCTGCGCCACATTACTCTCCTCGGTCCGGGTATCTTCGATGATTTGTCTCGCAGCGCGCTCCTTAACCGCAATGTCGTCCTCTTCTTCGTCATCGCCCCTCTTCTCATCCGCATCGCTATCCTCATCGTCTTCTTCATCATCACTCTCGAGCTCATCCAGCTCATCGAGACCCCAGTAGTCTTCGTCGTCTTGGTGTTCTCCAGACTCTTCCTTGCGCGCATCGAGCACCTCGCGTAACTTCTCGATACTAGGGTCTTCTTCGTCGAACTTGTTGCCATTGATTTCGACGCGGCGAAGGGCGGGTAGGGCAGTGGAGGATGCGGAGGCGAGGCCTGCGAGACCTTTGGCGTTGATGTCGTTGAACTGAAGGCGGAGGACCTCAACCTTTTTGTTCTTGCCCTTTTCGAGAGCAGTGGCGAGTGCGACACCGCCACGGCCGCTGAGTAGGCAGTCGCCTACGCCGAGTTCACGGAGGTCGGTCCAGTTTCCAACGGCGTGGCTCAGAGCCTTTGCGCCCATGGCAGTGAAAGTATTGTCCTGGAGGTCGAGGGTGTCGAGCTTGGAAAGATGTGCGAGGCCGTTGGTGATGAGACTTGAGATACCCTGTTGCCTGATACCGTTCTGAGTCATCTTGATTGTCTTGACGCCCTTATTCGCTGCGTAGGCCTTTGCCCATGCGGCCATACTGCCGTCCTCTAGACGGTTGCGACCGCAGATGACGAGCTCAAGGTCTGGTACATCCTTTCCTTCTTTGCGCGCAGCTTCCTTTTTCGCGGCGAGCGCAGTAAGCGCATCGGCGACAAGCACACCGGCGGCTGGCCCGAGACCGTTGTTGTTCAGGTATAGGTACCGAAGAGGGGTGTGTTCTGAGAGGAAATCGACGAGCGGGGCAACAGTGTTAAGACCGAACGCGTTATCGGAGAGGTCAACAGTGTGGAGGTTTGGTAATGTGAGGAGGGACGTAAGAAGATGCGATAGCGCAGGCGGGATCTCAGAAAGGAGTCGGGAGGTGAAGATGTCGGCAAGGTTCGCGACCTGTTTCTTGCGTGAGTACCCCTCAGTTGGCTATCAACAAAGCCAGTCAACATACCTGCAGGTTCTTCTTGCTCACTAGAACCTTAGCCAGCGCCTCGCTGGCACCGATACCCAGCGTGTTGCCCAAGAATTTGATCTCCTCAACATCGTCATTCCTCTTCAAGTCCTGAATGTGCGGCTCAATATCCTCTGCAGTCGTGAGTTTCAGGCCCTTGCCCTCGATGGAAAAGACCTTTGTGCCAGCCATATCCGTTGTCGCGATTTCCTTGTCGCGCGTGGTATAATAATGCTCAAGAAGGAAAAAAGTGAGTAAGCCAACCAGGGGGTGTTGGGCAAAACAGTTGTGTGAGTCGTGGGCGCAATGTTTTGGCGGGTGAAGTGGGGGTTGGCTGTCTAGAACCCTTGGAGTTCCTGCAGGGGTTTCTCCTCGTGGCGTCGGCGCCGCGGGAATGCGCGCCAAGACCACATCGAACTGATGACATACTCGGTGGGAACTTTTGAGTCGCAACATTGATTGCTAATCATCTTCTCCTCACAACCACCCACGCACAATATGTCTTCAGGTATGTTGTCAAATCTTTGGAGCCCACTAGGCCATGTCAATTTGCTTACTGAAGGCATCACAGTACCGCCTACCGCCGCCAACATGGGCTCAGACCTCAAGGATACCAGCGCCGCGCCTGCGAAACCCAAGGTATGATACCCAGATGATCAAGCACCATACGATAGACGTGCTGACCTCACAAAATCCCTGTTGTGTTTGCCAGGTCGAAAAGGCGAAACGCGATGAATGCATGCTGTTTTCTACATCGAACGATGCCCAGAAAGAATGTACGAGTCTGGTCGACCAGTACAAGCGGTGTATGGCCGGATACGGCTTCAAGATATAATCCGAATGAGCGGCAGACGCATAACACCGTAATGAAGGGAAACAATGTACAACACAAGCGGCATAAGGGTGGCGTTGAGCATTAGACGGTATCTTTGTATTCTGGTGTACAATACATGAACGGAACCGGAATCTTCCCTCTTCAAATCTCTAGCTGGGGTATCTTGACGAAATGCTGAAATCTAACCACAAACATCTCTCCTAAAGCTTTACTGCGTCTTGCTCTTCGGTCCCCCAACCAACTCACTCTTGACTACAAGCCGGCACAAGCACCACAGGTAGCAAACGCCGAACCCGCCAGTTCCGACAATCGCGTTCGCCACAACCCAGAGATCAGGCTTGTCTACTGGAGGAGGAAAGAATGCTTCCGCAACATGCCACACAATCATGGCCATGTAGATGTTGATATGAAGGATCCTGCTGAAAATATTCAGCCCGCTCCGGCTACCTTCGTAGTAGGCAGAGAAGGAGACCGGAGGAAGGCCAAGAAGGTAAGCCCACAGAAGCGAAATGACAAAGTATGGGACTCGCAGCTCGTCCCTCTTCAACAGTGGAAACATGGTCCAGACCCCGAGCATGTTTGCAAGCCCGACCCATGCGCGAATAGACGGTAGAAGCCCTTCATTTCCAGCAAGAAGCAGCGTCATGGGCATTAATGGCAGCAGGACGTTCTTCTCATGCACTTGGTATGAGCAAAGGAAAAAGCCCCATGATACCGTTGCAAAGGTGAGTGGGAGGAGCTGCCTCTTTGGCTTGAAGAATATGATCAGGCAAGGTGTCAGAATAGCAGCCGACGTAGCGAGGAGCGCAAGCCTTTGAAGTGACTCGATCGGATAGCGGTGAAGCTTGTGGAAAGTGTGGATGGTGCACCAGATATTAGCGACCTTGTCTTCGAATAGCCCCCGAGAGAAGGGGAAGATGCGATGAATCGACTGCCCCAGCTCCAGAACGTAGGGGAAATACCAGGCGTCCATATCCCATGGCATCATGAACCTACTCAAGTTCATCAGCGGTGGGTACTCCAAAGGAGCGTGATTGAAGCCAGTATAGACGTCATATGCAACCCCCAACAAAAACGGCAGATACAGTACAGCAAAGGCAGCAACAGTGGTCAGCGCAATTGCGAGGAATTGTACGATGTTGATTCTCGGGGAAAGGCAGATGCCCAGCAGATATGCGAAGACGGCGGGTGCATAGAACAGCGCCATCTGCTTGAATCCGAGAGCTCCGACAAAGAAGACACATCCCCAAAGCGGCCTTCCAGCGGTCATGCTCGATAGTGTTGCGACGGTAAACCCGAGCATGACGGTGTTGTACTGGAAGTGTCCGTGATCGACCAAGATGGTTCCAGGCTGCATCAATATAGCCACCAAGGCAATTGACGATTCCCAGATATTGACGCCTTCCAGTCGGGAGAATCGGCGAAGGAAGATGACGAGGGCGGGAATGTAGATGAGGTATTCGGATACGAAGACGGTAGCGCGCATGTATATCTTTAGGGAAGGGTCCTCAAGACCGCGCGACTCATCGAGAGCGAACCATTCAGGATCAATAGCAGAGCCACTACACCAATTATCAGCATATATATTTCATGCCTAAAGCTCTCCACATACATGATACCCAATATCCAGCTGTGATAGGCAGTCAAGGGCGGGTAGTCCAGCCCCCACCACTGCAAGTCATAAAAGTACCACTTCGAGACAGGTAGATGCTTCGTGATCTCCATCCAATGCCGCTGAGCTTCAAAGTCACCGTGCATTGGCGGCGAATGGTATCCCGAGTATCCCCATAAGCTGACGGTCCATCGAAACAAGCCCACGGTCATCAATATAAGAGGTATGGTGATCCATTGCGACACCGTGCCTTTCGCAGGCCAAAGGAAGGCGACGAGGGGAAAGGCGGGTTTCTTTGCGTTTGTGGATTGGTCGTGATCGAGAGTGCCATGTGCGACCTGGGCTAGAGAACCTTCTTCAATCTTTCTCCGCCGCCTCGGTTTATAGGCTGCCGGTGAAGCCATGTTTGAGCTGCTTGCAGAGGTGTTGGATGACTTCGAGGACTCGTGGAGGTCGCATTGCGCCTTGCCGTGTTGGTGTTAGCGTCGATAACTGCAAGCTCCAGCAAATTGTGCGGGTGGTCTTCAACGCGTAGATTGTTATACAATACGATGCCTTTAAGGCACTACTCTAACTATCATACCCACAAGATCTCTGGGCTCGCTTGTTCATGCGAAAGTGCAGAGGCGGCCGATGATGGAAACGCAATGGGATCCCCTAGCATGATTTCTGTCGTGGATTTGACCAAACAGCTGTGAGATCTTTTCTCTAGAAATGCACCTGGTGTTCTAATCGGCAAACGATATACCTGTCTCAAGACTCCCAGCCACCTCTCGGGGTATAGGCTTGTCTTTCAGGGTTCGGCGGAGGGCAAACTGCCGTGTACATGGCTGGAAATCGACTCTTTGCTTTCTGACGTCCGTCCGAAGTCAGGTCTGCTGAAAGACGCCTGCGCACAACGACTACTCTACTCTCCAAATCTCAGTCACCTGCTGGACCCTGAGCCGCTGCTTTGCTGCAGATACTGCTGCGGCCCTGGAATGGCGGAGTTCGCGGTGGGGCGTTACCATCTAGTGTACCTAGACAACGCGCCTCGGCGTAGTGCACGGGCCTCGTCTCCGCTTAAAAGTCGCTGAAAAGTTCGGCGCTGATCTTTTCTGCGCGCGCCAGTATTAAATAGCCAGCCTCCCCCATCTGAGCACTTACAATCTATCACCAATCTTCATTCTACCTTATCTCGAACACCAACAGTTCGAGAATCACTTTGAGGGCTTTCGCGAACTTCAAGTGGGCTACTGAGGGCAACTACCAGTACCAGATCAAATTACAAGTCAGTGGGCAACGTTTGGCATTTCCTTAACACACATTACAGAGGGCACGTCTGTCGCTCGCTAGGGCACGACAAGATCAACCAGAGGGCATTGCGCTACTATGAGGGTTAATCTTCCGTCTTCTCGGCGCTTGTGGGAACACACTGCCTTGAAGCTCGGTTTTCTGTGGGCTCTTGTGGCTTTCCGTGGGCTTGAGGGATATCCGCTTCGTGCGGTCTCGAGAGATACCAGTGGGCTTTTCGCAATTTGAGACAACCAGATCATGCAGGCCGGCGCATACGATGACCTTTGGCCGTCGGCGCCTGAGCGGTGGCGTCATTGCCGCCGACTCCTCTTTTGTTTTCTTTTTCCATCGCAAAATCATTGACGACCTCGTCGCTCTATACACAATACTGATAAATTGTAGATCTAGTAAACTACCATCAAAATGGGCAAGACCAAGGTTGCGGACAAGTCGTCCAAGAAGGACAAGAAGTCCGAGCTCGCCAGCGTCAAGGCCGGTCGCGTCACCAAGCCTGCTGCGACTCCTAAGTCGAAGAGCAAGGACATTGCCAAGTCAGTTGCTTCCAACGTCAAAGACAAGAAGAAGTCGAAGAAGGCCCCTACCCCGGAGCCTGAGTCTGATTCTTCGTCTGAGAGCGAGAGCGAGAGCGAGAGCGATGAATCCTCTGAGAGCAGCAGCGAGGAGGAAGTCGAGAAGAAGACCTCTGCCAAAGCTGCTCCTAAGAAGGCCGCTGCTAAGGCCGACTCCGATTCTGACTCTTCCGACAGCAGCGAGGAGGACAGCGACAGCGACAGCAGCGAGGAGGAGAAGCCTGCCCCCAAGGCCAACGGTGTAAAGACCAACGGCGCTGCTAAGGCCAAGAAGGCTGAGTCCAGCGACTCTGATAGCGACTCCGACTCCGACAGCAGTGAGTCTGAGGCCGAGAAGCCCGTCGCTAAGGCTGAGGTCAGTAATCGCTCTTCACGACTGACAAGTTCTTAAACTAACTTGACCAGGCCACCTCCACCTCTGACTCTTCCGACTCTGACGCCGACTCCGACGACTCTTCCGAATCTGACAGCGACGAGGCTGAGGCTCCTTCCAAAAAGCGCAAGGCTGAGGAGGTCGCTGAGCCCGTCGTCAAGAAGACAAAGACCGAGGAGCCCGCCGCTGAGGAGGGTGTCAAGAATCTTTTCGTTGGCAACATGAGCTGGAACATCGACGAGGACTGGCTCCGCCGCGAGTTCGAGGGCTTCGGTGAGATCGTGGGCTGCCGTGTCATCACTGACCGTGAGACTGGCCGTGCTAAGGGGTATGTTCTGTCACTGCTCATTTACCTTGGTCAAACACTGACTCTAATAGTTTCGGATACGTTGAGTTCGCCAACGCTACTGATGCCGCTAAGGCACAGAAGGAGATGCACGAGTACGAGCTCGACGGCCGCCAACTGAACGTCGACTTCAGCACTCCCCGCGCAAAGCCTGACGCTAATGGCGCCCGTGCCAACAAGTACGGCGACAAGCGCAGCCCTCCCAGCAACACTCTCTTCCTCGGCAACGTCTCTTTCGAATGCTCCAACGAGAGCATCCAGGAGATCTTCTCCGAGTACGGCAACATCACCCGTGTATCTCTGCCTACCGATCGTGACACCGGCTCGCTCAAGGGTTTCGGATACGTCGACTTCAGCTCTCAGCAGGAGGCTACTGCCGCTCTTGAGGCTCTGAACGGTCAGGACATCGAGGGTCGCGCTATCCGCATTGACTACGCCACTCCTCGTGAGGACAACGGCGGCGGTGGCCGTGGTGGAGGTTTCGGCGGTGGCCGCGGTGGCGGCCGCGGTGGACGTGGCGGCTTCGGCGACCGTGGTGGTCGTGGAGGCGGCCGTGGCTTCGGCGGCGGCCGTGGTGGTGGCCGTGGTGGTGCTCGTGGTGGTCGCGGTGGTTCATTCAACCGCGGCGGCTTCGGAGACTTCCAAGGTCAAAAGAAGTCTTTCGACTAAGCGTCTTCTAGATTTTGGCATCGCTTGTATGCATTCCGTGTATTTGCTTTGAATCATCTCGAAGAGTAAGTAATGGGGCTGCCGTACGATATGATGTGATATGATCATTTGATCTGAACTTCGGCTCTCTGGGTAATGGCGTTCACGGGTAAAAGTTAGATGGTTGTATACTCGACCACCCGCCCTGGTTTGGGTGGAGTCACATAGCTGTCTGTAGTTTACTGTGCTATCTTTCAACGAATCTGTTACATCTGTATGCAGCCGTATTGTGATGAGGCGACATTGTCGGTTTCTCTTCTGGGTTGGGGCTGCCGCTCGAGAGGATGGGGCTGTAAATCTATTGACAATACGCATGCCTTCATCATCTTCATGATGATCGATCGTCCATCCACTTTGCTACGCTCAGGATAATTAGGGTTCTTTTTCGTGGTGAAATCAGCCGCTTATTTCACCATTGCACAGCGCATGACTGACGTCGCATCACACTTTGCTACGTACCATGTGAAGGCGATATTCGTGTAAATGAATGACGAGGGGTGAGACCCCAGATATGATGGCTTTGTGGTAGATATAGATATACTCATACACCATAGAAGAGTAGAGTACAATAGTAAAACATGAGAAAAACAACACAAGGAGAACCCAAACACAAGGAAAACAAACACGCAAGGAAAGTTAAATAAAAGGATAATGCCCAGGCGCCATAAGTCCATCAATACATGGTTGGAACAGTGTTCGCAAGATACGAGATGAAAGAAGCTTGCTTATACAGCCTCAACATCAGTATCCGCGTCGCTGCTTTCCAACTCAAACTGCTTCTCCGCATCAGCATCGAAGCAGGTCTCCCAGCAGAGAACTTCACTAGGAAAATCTTTCTCCACGCTCGGTCGCTCACGCACGAACCAGGCTAGACCGGCACCGAAGATGCCGAAGAGCGCGAGGCAAGTCCAGAGCGCGAGATTGGTCGTTTCGATGCTAATGTCATCGCTGAAGTAGTAGCTTGTACCGCTAACAGCGACGGCAAAAGCCTTGAAGAGGCTGGCAATTTGCATCATGCCGACGACGGTGCCGGCTGAGAAGGCGTCGGGCGTGGTGTTGAGAACGAGTAGGGAAACAACGACGGTAGCGCCGCCGGTAAGGAGGTGCTTTGCGAAAATGGAAAGAGTTGAGATGACGGGCTCGAGACCGGAACATGTTACGACAAAGGCGAGGAAAGGTGTGATTATGTAAGTTGTGGGGAGGAAAGCAGAAACAGAGCGGTAGAGTTTGACGAGTCCGTACTTGGAGGTCGCGTATGGGATGATGTAGAAGATGGCGGCGCCGGCGAGGCCGCGCACACCGAGCACGATTATGCTGATCCATTCGCAGGGGATACCCATGCCGCCGGATTCGGTGCTGCTGTGGCCGAGATGGGGGAGGACGACGTCAAAGGTTGAGGCGTGGAGAGAAAGGAGGCAGAAGGATGATAGAAGGACCATCAGGGATGGGGCCTGGAGGAACTGGGAGATGGTGATAGGCTCGGGACGAGCAAAGTCGACGAGCGTTACGTTTGTGTCCTGGGAGTCGCGGCGAAGGAAAGCTGCTTTTTCGCAGTCCATGTCTACGGGATCGGTTGAGCGCTCGTTATGGTTGGGTAGTGTCTCCTTGAGGAAGATGCTGGCTGTAAGTGCGATGGCGAACAGGATAGTTCCGCAGGCCAGCTCCGAGCCCAAAGTCGGGAAGTCTTGCCATACCATGTTGTATGCTTGTAGACTTTCCGAGACCATCAATTGCATGATGGGGCCCACAGAGCCACCAAGGGAGATGACGGGCAGCCGAGCAACGTTCTTCGCTCGCTCCTCTCCTGATGCGCTTAGATCTCCAATCATGATCAAAGTTGTGCATACAATGGCCGAGCTAACCATACCCGCAAGGAAGCGAAAGATGGTGCAGCCAACTAGGCTGTTCGCAAACCCCATGCTCAGGCAGCAAATGAACATGCTCCAGAGCCCGATGAGGGTGACGCGCCGTCTTCCCATGCGATCCGCGAGGTAGCCCCAGAAGAGGCCTGTTGTTCCGCCGAATGCGTATGCGCAGTCGAGTATGCTGCGGAGGTAGGATGAGGAGAGGGTACCGCAATAGTCGGAGGACGAGAGGAGCATTTGGAGTTGCGGCTGAAGGCTTGACGCCATGATACTATGTCATATATTAGCACCTGTGCGTTGTTGCGACTCCATCTACCTGAGTCCTAAGTAGCAGGATACATACGCCTCAGCAAGGAAAACAAGATACACCAGCATCAATTGTGTTCCTCGAGACTTGTCCGCACCATCTGGCGCGTTGTGGCTCTCCATCTCTTCCTCGACCTCCCGCTCCTCCTCCTCAACCATAGACACCTTGTCATACTTGCCCAAGTCCTTGACCGGTATTAAAGACCTCGTCCTTCTGTGAAAACCTAACATTTTGACGAAAAATCCCCAAACAATACGCCCTGAAAAACTTCAAGTCGCGGTAACGCGATAACGGCTGGAGAGGGAGCGTAAGCAGGCACGAACCAGCGTGAACCTGTGGGTATAGTGATTGTAACGGGCCGCAAAGGGACCTAAGGGTTATGCTGAGAGAGAGCGACAAGAATGACTGTCAAGGGAGTGACAGGCTCGTCTTAAAAAAAAAAGAGAAGAGGGTTCGATGTTCACAAGCACGACGGCGACGGCGACGGCGGCAACAGCATCTCGCGCGAGGGGTTCGAGCTTGATGGAGCCCTTGAAACAGAAGCCGTGCTGCTTGGCGTCCTATTGGGTCTCAGCCCACCCCAGGCGCTAGCTATGAGCTATCGCCAAGTCGCTCAACGCGGACCCATGTGATGTCAGATGGTTCGCTCCTGGTCCACGCTTTCGGAACGTGCTAGGCTAGATCAGGATTCCGGGGAGACCATGGTTTCGTTAAGCGGCGGCTTGATATCGACCTGCGGAAAATCTTGCGCCACATTGATTGTGCTGCCACACCCCTTCTCTTTGCAATGCTGTTGTTTTTTGAAGTCGAACTTCACGTTTTTGTTGAGCTTGAGTATATCGCTTGTTTACCAATGCGTGGCTTGTTCGAGACCGTGACGGGTGGAATCGGTACCGGAATAGTAAGACCCGTGGATGCGATGGGCGCTAGATTGGGTTCAATACCTCCAATGCGGACAAACCACAGACGTCTTGTATCTCTTCGGCCACTTCCAGTATCGTTCTTCTCCTCCTATGTCAGATTTCGATCTGAACGATTATCCCTACGCTCATTGTGTAGCGAACATAACTTCCCATGATTATGCCCAAAAAGCTGGACGCGTCCGCAGTACTGTAGGGTGAGGTCACTCCAGCCGTGAGTATTGGTAAGTCTCCTGGTTCTGCTGATACAAATCTGTCCCTGGTAGTAGGCTGCACTGGGTTGAGTTCGTGAACAAGGCCTGTGATAGGCTTCTAGCGATATATTTTAGAGACACGAAGGTCTTATTGGTCGGAATAAGAAGATGATACTGAAGGAATCTCTATCACAGTCCACATCCTTCGAGTGAATTCGAAGGATTTGCACGAGTGAACCAAGAATGAAGAAAAGGAGAGAAACTTCGAGTCTTGGTTTACGGTCGCGAGCATGGCCACACGGAATACCGAATTCCTTGGTAGTTGTTACAATTCGCAATGCGTAGTTGGCTGACAACCTTTTGACAACCCTAGCGTTACACGGTTTGGGCTCGAAGGCATATAGAATCTTTCGTTTTTAATTAGTCTATAGCAATGCTGTGATGAAGAAAGCCCCATTACTGGGCTCGGATCAACCGTCCATACCGCTGAGTTAAGAATATCTGTACCTCAGTTAGCAAGTCCTTGGGAGCACAGAGTAATCTATAAGTGCATAGAAATCCTTTTCAGTCTCCTTCATCAGACACTCTCGTTCCATCCTACACAACCAAGCCTTAAACGACATCCAGGCTTCCACACATACTTACACAATCAAGCCTTGCGCGACAAAGTTACTCTACTCAATATGTCTATCAGTAACGAACGCCTCAGCATATTGTGCAATCCTGCCTTCATGGTTTACGACACTTACGAAAAACGACAAGCCGCAAGGACTGGACTCGCTGCACAGAGAGAACTTGTCGCACAGAAAGAGATGCCTGCAAAGCCACAACCTCTCCCAACACAGTTCAACGAAACCAAAGCGATGCTAGAGCCATATTGGCGTTTGTTCAACTCCATTATGGAAAACCAACCCAAGAACGATATAGTCCTACATCGAGGGGTGCTAGAAGGTTTCGACATCCCCCTCATCGGTATGCGCCTTGCCTCCGATCCCCACCCGGGTCTTCCAAGTGCAGGAGGCATTGACCACTTTCCTCCCAAAATACAAGCCCAAATCAGAGTGGGTGCCTCCAAACACAATCATTGCGACTATAGCATCCAACTCTTCCTCTTATACCTCGAGCCGCTCTTACGAAAAGTCGGTGCAACAGTAGAGTGGTTCGCCGTCGGAGCCAAGCCAAAGCTACTGTTCCATTTCATGCCACATCCTGCACAGCTATGGATCCGCCACAGTGTCTTCAGTATAACCACTGCCTTCGGCGAAGAGTTCATAGCCGACTTCACCATCGAGCAATTCGGCTACCATAGTTCATGGTGGTTCATGGAAAAGAATGCTTATCTGGCGCAGTGTACGAATGGGGTGAAGATTAAACAGCCATCGGCCGAGGAAGTAAGACGTGCAAGGAATGGGGAAGTAATCGGCGCTATGATGAGAGACGGCATAGTTATAGAGATTTGCGAGTCAGAATATTTGGACGATTGGATGACACTTGATGAGAAAGAGAGGTTGAGGCATATGGATGAGGTGGTCAAAGACAGTTTCACTCGGTATGAGCTGCGTGCTACGCAAAGAAAGACAATCGAGTCTCTAGGCTATTGGAATCAGTCGTCAAGCGCTGAATTCGGATCGCCAGTCGATGGGAGTGATTCACAGAGTAATATATGCTCATGGCCGTGCACATCGGACGCCAGCTCTCAAAGCTCTCAAAGCGAGTGGTGGTCGGACACTGTAAGCAAGTCACAAAGTACTACCAGCTCACCCTTTCACACGAAAGAACCTCGGACGGGACTACTATGGAAGTAAGTAGGACGCAAATGATATTATCCTCCGCGCATATTGGGCTAGTTGCTGGACAACAAGTCGAAGAACGGGGAAGGGATTCAACACCAAATAGAAAATACAAAAACCAAAAAAAATTGAGTATAACACAACCGTGCATTGCGTGTTGCAATCTCTGATAATAGAACATGTGCGTGAGTTGATCGTGTGATAAGCGTCATGTGCCTGGTAAAAGGAAAAAAGGCTGAGGCGTGGGACGGAAGTAGTCCGACTAACAAGGTGAAGGAAAGGTCAGATACAGGCCACTAAGACAGCATCGCGGGAACAGCAATTGGATATTGCGAGGTCTAGAACCCTGGCACCCCATCCCTACCGACGACACATGACCACAATGTTACCGTCCTCCCCGTCCCGGTGTGGGGTCTGATGTCCAGGGTGGTGTGGTGTCGAAGCGCCCTAGTTTTTAGTGCGGAGTCATACGTGCATACTAACATCTCACAGACCGAAGTCACGGTGATCAAACCAAACAATATGGGACTGCGATCAAGTTTCCTTTCAACCGATTATTCACTCGTATTCTATTCTACACTATCTGATGATCTCTACCACATCCTTGAGACTCCATATCGGGGCAAAGGAGGAAGGGGGGGAGGTCTAACTCAGTCGCTCCATTAAACAAACGTGATTTGTTTTTTGTAAGGGTTTTTCGTTGTTATAGTACTTGGGATGATGAGATGCCGTAAACAAGCGCCGGTAATAGCAGAAGTGAGGGGAAAAGACCATTGAAAGAAGCCATATCCATGTGTTCCCAGTCTGATCCACCTCTTTGTCGTAATCGATCATGAAATGCTGCTTGGGAAACGGTGCCGAGATCTCCAGCTCGGGAAATCAACCTCCTCCTGTTTGCAACCACAAATGTGTGAAAATGGCTCTACAAATGCCAGCTGTTCGTATACAACGCAGCACGTAGTTTACTGCGGGTCTATGTAATTCATGTAGTTCAGATCGTCCAACGTTGTTGTGGGCTCGGGACAGAATGTATCAAATTGTCCTCCAACCTGGGTGAATTCGGGGAAGAAGTTCGTCGTGTCGTTGAACGGCATCTGATTTGGTGGCGCTGAGTCAAACAAGGTGAAATCTCCGCCAGGGAGATTGAAGCCCTGCTGCCCCATATCCATTTCACCAAAACCTTCATCCATATTCGGTGAGAGTAGGGTGACATCAGGCTGAGCCATTGGAGAAAGATGGGGGTAACCAGTGTTCGTTTGGTTATTTGTTGTAAACGACAACGGCTCATAGTCAAACGTTGTGCTCATCGGCGTCGGCTGCTGGAAGCCGGTATTGAAGGTTGATCCCAAGTTGCACGTGTTGTAAATGTCGTTGTGGTTTACAGCAGTATCCTTAGGGGCGACTACGGCATCTTCAAACGATGTGGGCTCCATAGGCGAGTGCCCAGATGAATAGGTGAAATGAGAGCCGTCGGTGGTGATAGAGTCGCGGCGGAAGCCATCCTGATAGCCGTTGGCGCTCAGCACTGGTGTTCCGAATCCATTCCAGTTGAAGTTGGCAACTTGAGGTGACGGAATGAATGGTGTCATTGGTGTAGTCATGGGCGCTGACATGGGGGTGCCAATAAAGGGAGTAAGGGGCGTGGCGGGGCTGCGGTCGTTGCCAGTACCCTTTTTGCGGCCATTGCTCTTAGAGCGAACATACTCCCACCCGTGAGCCTTCTCCATATGCTGCTTGCAGTTGGATTCACGCTTTGAGGCATAAGTGCATGGCGGGTAGAGACACTTGTATTGAGCAGGGGCAACGGAGTGCTTGTCGTTCATATGCCTGTCACGTTCCTTCTCAGTCGGCCAGCCGAAGTCGTAGAATTTACAGTTCTTCTCGGAGCACTTCCACGGGCGAGAGTGGGTCTTCTCGTGCTTGGTCAGATCGCATGGGCGCTTGAATTCTTTCAGGCAGAAATTACAAGTGTGAATGACGTCTCCTGGCTTCTCGGATTTGCGTCGTCGCGCCATGGAGCGAGTAACCTCGTGGTGGTCCATGTCGTCGTCGGCGTAAGCTTCGGAGAGACGACGCTTAACCCTAAAGGCCTTCGCGTCATCCTCCTTAATCGACATGACTTTTCCGTTCTTCTCACGAACGAGCTCCACGGGCCGGCCATTGTGGCTCAGGCCTCCACTGAGCGTGATCTTCTCGTCACTATCGAAGGCTTGGTCAGTGCGGAAATACAAAAAGCTAGCGGCGCGATCGTACCGTGAGTAGTCCATCTCGTCGAGGTCCTCTCCCTTGGATTCTTTTTCGCGGGTGGCGGCCATGATCGAGGCGTATCGTCTAATCTGTTCCATCAAGTCAAGGAAGTAGCCGTCAGTATAAGGGCGGTCGGTTGGCAGGCGTTGGTCGCGTTCGGAAAGGTACTGGACGGTCGTGGCCAACAGCTGGATTGATCGTTCGCAGAAGCGGGAGTATTTGTCCGGAGTAGCCGAGAGCTCCTTTAAACCACGAAGAATGCAATAAGCTTTTGCACTCCCAGAAAGACAACGGATGTTATGACTTACCGGTGCAAGGAAGATGAGAGTCTTCTCAAGGTCACGGAGGTTGCGAATGTTCTTCTCACCTATACGTCGGGGGACGTCTTCGATAAGACTATGGAAGTCTTTCAACGACTCCTCGGCGAGGATGGGCTTGACGATGGTATCGTGAATCTGCTTGCACGCGTGTGCGCCAAGGGTGTGGTCTTCGTCAGACGCACCAAGAGCAGAGAACGAGCGCGTGACAGCCGAGTGAGTTGAGCTAATAGAGCTACTGATAGACTCACGGACGCTGGAGCGCTGAGTGCGGATGTCGTCTTTAAGTACGTTAGATTGAGAGTTCTGGTCTAACATAGGTGGCTGCAGGAAGCCTTTACCGTATTTCGATCCACTGACGCTAGAACCCAGACCGCTGTCAGAAGCGTGGTCGTGGGGGTTGTGTTCGTCTACTGGTGGCTTGGAGACTACATCCATCGGAGTGTGGTCCAACGAGGTGTTGTCGAGGAACAGGCTTGGGACTGGGAACACTTCAGGGTCGCTGAGGATGCTCGAGCCGGCAGAGCCCTTGTGGCCAGCAATTCTCGCCTCGAAGTCGTTCAGAAGGTTGGTGACACGACGAACACTAGGGTCCTGTATGGATTCTTGGACGAGCTGCTCGAGTCTCTCCGTGTTGGTTGGTGACCTTCTCGGCATGAAATGTCGATCCAGTTCGCAAATGTCGGGAGATATGTGTGTTGGCGACGAAAAAGTACCACTCTTACGAAGCTGCATGCCATGGGTACTGAGAGGGGAGGCCGTGCCCTTTAGAGGGCGGCGGCGCGGATGGCAGTTCTGGCCGTGGGGTGCAGACATGATGAGTATGACTGGACGCTACAGCACCGGTTGAACGGGGGAAAGGCGGCCTCAGGCTTATGAGTCACGGACTACACAGTTCCCAAAGCCGATCCAACGGTTCAAGTGTGAGTCGATGCACGTGTAGTTGCCAAAGTCACGTTTTCATTGACCGGGCACAGTGGATCCTTTGGGGCCGCGGATGGTAATGAGCGATAGGCCAGAGGGGTTAGAGCGATGTAGAAGGAGGTTAAAGGGCGCTGAGTCCTCTGGTCGAGCGTCGGAGGGGTGGTGCAAGTATATAAGAAGGCGCAGCACTGGGAGTGAGACGGGCGGCGAGCGGCAAAAGTGCACAAAGGGCGGCGGGGCTGCGGTGCAAAAAAAATAGAAGAGGGGGGGCCTGAGGTGTCGAGTTTGAAGCAAGAAGAGAGATGAAGGTGTCAGAAGGGGGGTATAGGTGGTAAAGACGAAGCGACGTCAAAAGTCTTGGTCGCGACTTCTTTGGACTGCTGCCTGGAGCCTAGTCCCAGAATCCGTACGTCTCCACTTGGGGAGATGCGCCACATTGCTTTAGTCTTGCATCAATGCGAAGCCAGCCATCATTCGTCAGCTTGCACAATAACCACCAATTGTCCATTTGAACGATTTACCTGCATTACTGGGATGTGCGTTAGCACGTAAATGGCCATGTCGAACTGTCGCGCCGCTCACCGCGCTGGAACTACTGTAAAAGGCGCGATGCCACCAGAGAGAGCGTCAACCGACCTTTGGAGCGGCGGTGACAGGACCCCCTGTCGGGAACCGGTCAGTCCTAAGCAGCGCAGGAACGGCTGCTAGCGCATGCCTATCACTGGTTGACGCCTTCAGGCGCCCTACGGGTGGAGGCTTGGAGAAAGGGCTCCAGGGCTGTGCATGGATAAACTCACCTCGCCATCCTCACCGTTTCCGGCGGCCCAACATCCAACGCGTTGCTACTGATAAAAGCCGCGGTCCCGCGAGCTGGGGAATTGCACAACTGCGCACCTTGTTCCCCGTCAATGCGCGCAATACCGTGTCCTCATGGTCCTGATGTTCAGGGTGCGCGCATACGTATGCAAGAGTCCTTTCATTGGATGAGTGGCACAGGATTCGCTCACCGGAATCGTGGGGGCCAAAAGCACGTCGTCAACGTGCAGGTCTGAAGACCATATCCATGTACAGGGAGCCAACTATAGTAATATATGCGGGGTCCCGCGGGGCTAGATACTTCTTGTCTCAGTTGAAGTTTGAGAGATTTGCCACCAAGAGATGTTGGAGTCTATCTCGCCGCCGGTGTGCAAATGCGTGATGAGCTTGTGACTCGATCTCAACCGGCACAGACATGTATCTCTTACTGGTCATACCCGATGCATACTTTCTTCTAGGCTAGGAGTCCCTGTCTCTATTGACTGGAACACCAAAATAAGGCCACCCAAGTCGAGCCCCGCGAGCCCTGCTTACTTTCCTAGTCCCATCACCACTCGCCACCTCCAATTTTCTGTCGACTCCATAGCGATGAAGCGGGAAGGTAGGTAAAGACTTGCATATCTGGCATATGTCTAAACATTGTACAGTGGCCTAAGTCTATGTTTGAATGTGCAAAGGGAAGGAAAGTCGAAAGATCCCTGACACGAAGAGAAAAGATTGGTATTAGGTCCGGACCAGGACAATTCATCAGCAAAGGAAAGTGGTATCACACATGATCACACATCTTGAACTAAACATGAAGCCTGAAGCAGTTCGATATAGTGAAGAGAACAAAAACATTGTATTTTAATCAACGTCTTCAGAAAGAATCTCATACGCATCCCCATTCTCCCCATTCCCATCTACCTCCTCAACATACCCCATACCAGCTTCAACAACCTCAAATCTCTCCAACAGCCCAACATCCCACCCCTGAAACTTCTTCGCCGTCGGCGGAAGCAACCTTTGGCTTTGCTTCAAGCCGCGTTCCAACTCCTGATACAAGTCATCGGAAAACTCTACGTCCTCGATGCTTGCACTTTCCGGCTCACCAGGCTTGATGGGCTGCCACGTTTGTTTCTGGAAGAAGACTTTCATCGAGCGAGTAGGATCGAGACGGTTGGGCGTAGGGATGGAAGAAGAGAAGAGGAGGTCAGGAGTAAAGACCCATACGAGCAGTGAAGGAATGGGGTCTCGGGATTGAACTGATTTGGCAGAGGGCGGACCGGTATGGATGTGAAACTTGCGGACAGCGGTGTTCTCGATGAGATAGAGGAGACGGGCTGAGATCCATTTTTGGACGGAGTAGGCAGGTGCTGGGATAAGTAGACTGGATGTTATACTGATGCTCCACTTCCGTATTCGCCAGCCCTCTGCACCTGGATCCTGGGCGCCAACCGTTTGTCTGCAGTGCTTGCACATGAGTAGGCAAGATGGCTTTTCTTCTATGATTAGCTGTACAGGGTCAGCATGAGTGACGTTACACAACAAAGAACATCAATGCGTGTAGGAAGAAATGTAGCCTTGGCTTAAACCTGCCAATCCCAAAGGTCTGAGGGTATAGAGACAGTGAAACGCCAGGCCGCCATCTCAACAGCGCCGTCAACCCGTCAACCTAAGGAAGAGGATATGTCCGAAACCGCAAGATTGTGTAAGCCTATTACTCTGGGGCGCTTGTATCGACGATAATGCCATGGGGAAGGCTAGACCACCTTCTTTGCGCCCGGACGCGCCGTGTTTAGTCTAATGACAATAGGCGAGTGCAATCGAAAAAAAAGAGAAAAAAAGCTATAGCTTACCTGAGCGCCCTCGCAGTCAGACTCTGCTATGAGGAAGCTTGCCAGGTCCACAAAGCCTACGCCTTCCATGGCCTGCAGGCGATTTCCGGCTGCGTAGCCCTTCTGACCCACAACATGCTCATGCTCATGATCATGCAAGTGATGCTCGTCCGGTTTGTGACAGTGCCAAAAATCCATCATCTCTGCCCAGTTCTCGTTGGGTAGATCTCTCCACTGCTGTACCTTTCCTTTCGGTACCAGAACGCCGGCGCAGTTCTTACATATGATTCCTACATCCTTCGCGTCATTTAGTGAGGCACCGTCCCAAGGTGCGATATTGGCCTGTCGGTCTTCGCGTTGCAAAGCGCCTAACAGATCACTGCCCTCTTTCTCTTCCATCTGCAGGCGCAGTGTCAGCTCCTTGCTTGGAGGCTGCGACGGCAACTCAAGCGCTGCATCGCCCCCACCTTTGACGTTGATGGGCAAGCGTATTGTCGCCGACTGACCCTCATGCGCCACGGTGATGTACGAGCCATCGGCGGACAGCTTCGCGTCTGTCTGCCGCGAGTGGTTGGTCCGCAACGAGGCGAAGAGCGTGACAGTGCGGATATGCAGCAAAAGTTCGGCGTATAGTGTTATCGACGTTTCGTTAGGCAACATAGGGCGGGCATTGTCCTCGTCACTCTGTAGGAGATTCGGCGCGTGAATCTGAGTGGGTTCGGGCACGGGCTTGGGATTCATCAGGTCTTTGATCGTTTCAGGAGACAAGCCGAGCGCTTCGTATGCTGACTCGGGAAGTAGCGGGCGCGACATACTTCGTGATTGCGGTCCATGGCGACAGGGTTGACGTGGGGTTGGTGAGTCCAGGAGCTTGTGCGCGACGAAGTCGACTTAACCAGGAGTGGGTCCGCCTGGGAGATTCTAACCGCATGTAGCCCATCACAAACGCGTTTGAGCTGATGATTCGACCCAATGCGGCTGTGTTGCAGGACGGTGGCCATGTTGTATGCTTTCTTTTTACGGTTTTGCAGTCCCACTTACGTATCACGGGTAGTATCTGTCACGAGACGATTTGATGTTATATGGTCGAATTACATTATCTACACACAAAGACTACGTCTGCTATGTGGATGATCACATACAAGTAACATGGGAATAATTCAACATAGCCTTCCCCACAGAAATCACCATGCTGGGTTCATAATTACTGACTCTTCTTTTCCCCGGCCTTCTTCTCCTGCTCCACGATGTACTGTACGCCCCTCCTAATACCCTCGTCCAACTCAACAAGAGGCGCGTAGCCCAATCGCAGTCTTGCCTTGTTGATGCTGTAGTATTTTGACATGCTGCTGTACCTTACCCGAGCCCGAGTCAGGTTTGGCTTCTTTCCCATGACCCAAAATATGTTCTCCAAAAGCGCGCCAATGACCCATGCAAAGTCGGCGCTAAGATGCCATACGCTGCTCAAGGGTACCCGGTCGCCTGCCTCGTACCAGACTTTGCGCGCAAAGTCCCAGAAGTAGACGGGCTGGCCATTGGTAATGAAAAAGACCTCGCCATCGACGCGCTCCGTGTCCAGCGGAATGGTGGGCAGGACTTTATGGGTGTGGAGGAGGGCGAGGACCGCAAGGACATGGCCGTGGGCGACGTTCTCAACGTACGTGAAGTCGAAAAGGTTATTGTTCTCGCCGACCTGAAACTTGGTCTGTCCATTACGGCACGCCGTGACCATCTTGGGAAGCAATTGTATATCGCCTTCACCAAAGATGCCAGCAGGACGGATAGCGCAGGTCAGGAAGTTCTCAGGGTTGCGGTTGGCTTGTAGTACGGCTGTCTCTGCATAGGCCTGTGCATTTGGTCAGCGCAAAGCAGGCAACAATAATATCATCTGCTGACCTTGGTAGAAGTGTAGTGCTCGGGCTGGTCGTCACCAGTGACAAGAGGCCACCTCTCATCCGCGTTGATGAGCTCCGTTTCCGGGTCTAGAATGACACTCGCTGAACTAGTGTAGACGAAAGCCTTCACTCCAGCTTCTTGCGCAGCCTGCAGCAAATTCTTGGTTCCCCCAACGTTGACCTTGTCATGGATCTCGGGTTTCGCATCGAAGTGCGGAGAGGCTGTGTGGATGACCGAGTTGGGCTTGATCTGGGCGATTAGGGCCTTCATCGCCGCAGCATCAGTGATATCGCCGTCGTGGTAAGAGACAGTCGGGCTGGCATGGCGATTCGAGTTGGTTCGTAGATCGAGGACTGCGACCTGTGTCTTCGGGTGACGCTTAACGATGAAACTGACAATGTGGCTGCCCAGAAATCCGCATCCGCCGACAACGAGGACTTTGCCGAGGGACTCGATTTCTTCCGCACGCGACATGATGTGAATAGTGTGGTAATGGTGCAATGGATGGTGTGACGATTAAGGTTTGTTTGCGGAGAGAGCTCGCTAGTTCCGCCCCAGGGATATATAGGTACCGCAGGCATGGATTGGCGCTCCCCGCATGTTGCTCAGGGTCTTGACGGTCGTAAATTGGTCTTGCTCCGCAGGACAGCGCAACTTCATACCTTCTAGAAGAGCAAGGTTATTGTTTTGGGCAAATGAGATTATTGGGAAATTCTCGACCCAATACAAATACCATGTTTACCAGGTCATGCCGGACAGCTACTTGGCAAAATCTCGCAATTGACAAAGCTGGGCTGTCATGTCCAGCATATTTTGAATCACTTAGCTCGTTATGGGTGAGCTCGTACATAAAGTCTCGTTCATAGTTCGGATACATTCTTGATCAAATGGGCCATCATTGGTTGACCAACGCCATACCTTGAGACACTGCTCCCCTGTGTTACCATTCCTAGAGCCTATGAACGCCGTATAATGCAAACCCTGGTCAGGCTTGGGGTATCATGTAAATCCATAACTGATGCGATCGGCCGTTAAAACACTATCTACCCATCTGGCTTCCATTAAAAGCAGCTCCTGCGTCTTTGTCAGCGAAAGTCCGAGTAAGCACAGTTTGTAGACTCACTCAGCGCTGTCTTGCGCGGACCGCCTCAAGCGACGGTTGTAGAGCTTCTTCTCTTCTGGAGTACCCCAGAAAAGCTTCGCTGCTTCTGGATTCACCAGTGTACGCGGATCATACGCCGGTGATTCCTCCTCGATGGCTGCGATGATGGCTTCGATATGTGATCGCATGTCGTCTTTGCGGGCAGCGTCGTAGCAAAGAATACCATCAGGGGATACGCGATGGTGATACAGAATCGGTGTCTCGAACCGGACACGGGGAAGTACGTCCGGAAACTTTGGGCTAATGTATAGCCGGATCCTGAACATGCCTCCATCCAGGTTTGTCATCGGCCGGCCAAAGAGAACCAGCTGCCACACGAACGGGTTCTTGTCGACCAAATCAAGATCCAATGTAACTGCATCCTGCTTCTTGTACTTTTCGATGATCTGTTCATACTGGCGCTGGAGGTTGTTGGCGATACTCATCTCCTTGGTAACGGCCGACATGCCCTCTGCAGCCCAAGACTCCATTTCCTTGTTGAGTGTCTCGAAAATCGTTACGAGACGTTCACGAAGGGATGTGTATTGAAAGGTACCCTCCATGGTGTTACCAGGACCTTCAAACGGCATCTTCTCAAACCGATCTCCATTCTTATTTTTCTGGACCGCCTCGTCCACCCGGGCTAGGTAGGACTGGTAGTACCATAAGAAACGACGCTTGCAAAGGTCCTTGAACGGTTCGAATGGTGCATCGTCTCTGCTGGACTGATAGTCTTCCTCAGCATTGTAGACCGTCACGCCAGGCCTCTGTCGGTTGATGCCCAAGTACTCTTCAAGCCGCTCGATGACAGATATGCGGAGAGACTCATGTCGAATCTTGTCCACGTATGCTTCTTGGTTCTTCTTGTCGTAGTCGGAATTTGCGTCTTCGAAGCCGGGCTCGTTCTCGTAAGGGTTGCCAGACATGAGGCTCTGAATGGAGATGAGGATGGACTCAAGTCCTTGTGCCGATGACCACTCTTCGCCACGTTCCCCTCTCCATGTGCTGGGGCTTGTCAGTGTTCACTCAGCAAGGGCGACTGTCGTTGCTTACCCAAGAATCGACAAGCACACCTTTCCGCCGGCGTAGATATTGGGGTTGAAACGCGTGCGCCCACCATTTGTGGTTATAGCCGTTACGCCTGGGGCTTTAGTTGGGTAGTCTCGAGTGAACTTGACAGCAAATTCAAAGAAGCCAAACTCGTATGGGGTGTCAGGCGGGCCTATGATTAATGCTCGCACATGGCGCACATCGATATCACGGCAAGCGACGGCCAGCGAAAGGTCGGAGCCCCTCTGGATCTCGCCCAATTCGCGGGTAATTCTAAGAATGCATTGGTTCGACATGATCTGTGACAACTTTGCTACTGTGGTGTTCTGCGAGGGCTGATTGCGCAGACTTGAAGCGCGGGGTCGGTGGGCTCAGCGGCAGTCTGAGACAAAAACTGGCCAAACTGGCTGATCGTCTTTATCCCACCAAGTTATGGACTACTAGAAAATATTCGCTCAGAGGCCTCCGGGTCGCGAGGTCGATAGTCGGATTCGTAGGTGGGAAGAGGCTTGAAGTCCGCGTTCGTTGGGCTGCTCGAAGAAGTGGGAGCAGTTGTTTGAAAAGGAACGAGGAGAGAAGGGATGGACGTGGGTGCGGTGTGGGAAGCCAGTCGACAGCAGTGAAATATCTAACAAGCAACCCGTGGACAGTTGCGTTGTCAAAGCAAACATGGGTAATGGAGCCCTAGCTCGAGCTACGGGCAGGTGCATGTGGAGAGGCAGAATCCGTCACCGCCCACGGACCCCGAGCCACAACACCACGCCCGCGTTGTCGCGATAGTCAGCAATTACGACAAGAACCTTCGAGATGTATGTTCAAGTCTCATATCTTAGTACTCAAGCTAATAGCAACAGGGTCGTCTTCGCGCTCTTCATAATCAGCAAATCTGGCGGTCTCATCTACAACCGCGAGTTCCATACGGGCATGAGCAAGCTCACTAGTAACGACTATCTTATGCTCGCTGGATCATTCCATGGGTAAGTCGTGGGATAATGACGCTCATATATTTGCTAACCGCATACCTAGAATGCACGCTATCACCGCCCAATTATCTCCCGTCCCGCCCGTTCGTGCGCCCCCTCCTTCGACTACTACGCCGGGTCTCCAAATCTTCCCAGTCCGCGCATCAGGCATTGAGGTACTGGAAAGCTCTCATTTTCGCATACAGTGCTTTCAGACACAGACGGGGGTAAAGTTTCTCCTCTTCACGGAGCCGCAACAACCGAATGTGGACACAATGATGAAGAAGATATACGAGTTGTATGCCGACTACGTGATGAAGAACCCATTCTACACAGTGGAGATGCCGGTCCGGTGCGAAAAGTTTGACCGGGGACTGGATGGATTCGTAAAAGTCAGGGGATGAGGATATGGGTGTTCGCCGAACATATGGGGACATCGACGCAATGCGGCCACAACCCATGTACTTGGTCGCACGACAAGCCCCAAATTCGTATATTCATGAGATGAGCATGACGTACATGAAGGAACGAAGGGAGCTACCGAGCTTGAAAGCATCCACCTCAAGGTCACGATGCTCCCACAAGCCCTGGATACTATAACGAGTTTCGACTCCTTGAAAGAGTCGTTAGAACAGGAATGGCAATGCTTGGGGGGAGGGAGGGAGGAGAGGAATGAGTCGTCGAAAAATGGGATGCATAATTGCGTCAGCCTGAGCAGACTTTCAAGTCATTATTTATTTCATTCAAGCATCCGTATCAGCAGTGTTAGACACCAGATCTAGTCATACATTAGACGCCGTAGATGCTCTGCCCTATCTAAAGGCTCCATAAGCCATGCAAAACGCGCCTGGACGCCTATCACGCTTCATCTGGCTCATGCTGTGTCCATCTTGTCTGGGTCATCGTCATCCTTCTTCTTGTCCTTGCTTCCGCTGCCACTAGGCTGACCCTGATCGTCTAGCAACGGTTGCTTCTCGTCACCTTCGGCAACAGGCTCTAGCTCCGACTTGCCTTCAGCAGACTCCTTTGTCTTCTTGTCCTTCTCCTGCCGTGCTTTCTCTTCCTCGTAAGACATTCTCAGCGCGAGCGCGAGTTCCGGGTCAACCGAAGGATCTACGCCGAATTCAAAGTCGTTGCCGCCTGATGGACCGCCACCACCTCCTCCAGAACCACCGTCACCACCAGGGTTGGATGCACCTTCTCCACCAACTATAGGTGTAGTGATCAAAGAGTCGCTGAGGAGGTTTGCGCTGGGTGGGATGGTAGCCAGGTAGGATCCTTCGGCGCTCTGTACGTTGTCGCTGAAAGCCTGAAGCTTCCTCGTGGTATCGTCACTGAGTTCGCCGAACGCGATGATGTCGATGCTGATACCGCTCTTCTTCATCTTCTTCGCTAGTTTGACTAGGTTCTTCTCGTCTTCCTCGATAGGACTGCAGTTGAACATGACTATCCGCTGCTTCTGCGACTTGTTCTGCCTGTGCTTGAGGGCCAACTGCACATTCTTGTCAGTCCTCGCACTGCCTTCATTGCTGGAGTCTACCATACCGCTGCCACATTGATACCGGTGACGAAATGTGAGCTGCCCTTTATCTTTGTCCTATGCAGTCCATCAAGCACCCTGCCAATGTCCGTTGTCAGGGTCGTGAGGATCTCCGGGGTGTTGCCGCCCATGCTCATCAGACCAACGGAAGACTCTGGATTCGCCCCAGTCTTTGCGGAGAAAATCATGTTGACGGCATCCTGTTGCGCTTCCCATCGCGAGGGCACGTAGTCGCCGTTCCGACTCGCTTCGCTGTTGTCAACGCTGCGACGGTCAGTACAAGGTTGTGTCCTGAAGAGGTTGAAACGTACACTATCATGGAAGCTTCCAACACCATCTTGAATGCCAGTTGTATGGGGTGTTGAAGTGATTGTTGGGGTAGTTGATCAGATCGACGGTAACGTTATGGTGCTGAGCTTAGGTCGCCGCAGCGGAGGACGGAGGTTGACGATCAAACCCCCGAGGTCACGTGAATGTGAAGCGTGTCTGAGCGAGCAGATGACGGGAGGCCGTGCGTAACCGCCTTAAAAGAAATGACTCGTATCACAATTATGATCTCTGTGAGCTTACTCGTACGTTTTTTAGTATAAAGGACTGCATCTCCCATATTGTCGCATTTCGTTGCCACTTTCTGTGTTGAGATCGCGTGATCCAAAAACGTGTTCCCTGGAGTTGACACATTGCTTCAGTCTGCTGTGGCAAGCGCAGTGCTGTGATCTGTAGTGCTTGGCACTCAGCATTACCTTCCTCGACAGACCCTCCTACTTTCCTTTCTCTAACATCCCACTCCAGATCAGAAGCTGCAACCACCAACACCCGCACTCACGCCAGATTGCGCAGAAACTCTCCCCAATTATTGCAGAAGTATTAGAAAGTTATACGACGTCTTCTATCCGTTTCTTTTCTCCTCCCCAGTGTCAACATCACTGCTCTGCACGCGTTGTTTACCATCTGTACTCGGCATCTAGAAAGAACACCCCCTACCACTGCCACCCCACTACATCTCAAGACTGCTCGAAGGCCTCGAGAAATACTATAGAGATCTACCAAAGGTCTTTGCTCTTAACCATCATCTTCGGCGTCGCGGTTGTTTACGCGTCATTTACAACGAAATCATGAACAACCTCGCCAGCGGCATCACAGCTGAGGCTAAGGCCAACATGCTTACCAACCTCCAAATCGAAATCGACTCGCGCATAGAGAAGTTGCGAGCTCAGTGCGATGCGCAATGTGCAAGCATGCAGTCGCGCCTCGAGCGACGCGTCAACCGTATCCCAGTCGTGACGCGCCAAACCACACTTTCTAACCTTCTGAAAGCGTCAGCACCAGTACAACCAGTCGCTGCTTCCGCGCTGCCAGCGAAGGGTCCTACCGCAAAGAAAGCAACTGCGGCCGGCACGGCGACACGCAAGACTCGTAACGCTGCCACTAGCAACGTCAGCGCGACTTCAAGGCCCGCGTCATCTCAGGAAGAACGCGTCAAGCCTACCAACAAGACCACCAAGGCCACACCAGCATATGCAAAGGCAACCAAGACTACCCGGGCAAAGAAGCGCAGCAGCGATGAATTGTCCGGCGAGGACAAGGAGAACTCAGAACTGCCTGTACCGAAGAAGCGCACAAGGAATGTCGCCCAGAAGCCCGCAGCAGCAGCAGCAGCAGCTCCCACCACACGCTCAACCCGTGCTGCTTCTCGCACCAAGCCCGCCGCCGCTCATGTACTTTCACCGAAAACCAATGCCGCCAACGCTCGCAAGCCAGCTGCACGTAGCGTCCGCCCCCGGTAGCGCCCTTAGACGGATATGATTACCCAGCATTGTTTATTCGGCGTTTGATACCCCCTCGTTTCTGCATATGGGCGGAGTTTAATGTCTTTGATGGGCTCTTGGTCGCCTCCATCCTGGCTTGAATGACGGGCCCCGTTTGAGTTCCAGCTGCCTGAAAGGGCAGGCTCTCATGGGATTCCTGAACACAGCCGGATGGAGGTGGCTCTAGTATGACCAGTCTCATTTTGGCTCCGCGAATTTTCCTGGTTACCTTCTTGTATAAATCGCTTGGAGATAGTGGTCTCCAACTATTTTCCTTTGGAGACGTTTATTGCGTATGATGTTTCTTGGACACTTGTCCCGCGCAGTTTTTCTAGGCACGCTTGTCTCGTACGTTTTGATTGCGTTGGCTTTCTTATACTTTTTTCTTCTCTTTTGGTTGGTTTAGCGACGATTGTCTTGTACGTTTTGTTAACACATGTTGTTTTTGTACAGTTTTGGAATTCTGAGTTTGAAGTTCTGTACAGCGATGAAGCTCACGTCGCGTAAGGAATGATGAATCATGATGTCGCAGCCTTCTTCTCCATCATACCATTGAACGTGATGTCCTATCCTAAAGCTCCAAAATAATAATCTTAACAATATACTCCCCAGGGTGTACATACACAATACTCATTTAGCCTCTCAATCCCACTTCATGATGGCCTCCTCGACAATTGGCTTGATGACCTTCCTGCCAGCCCCAGACTTGTGTTGCCAGACCATCTGCCTAGACGCAAGCTCATCCACCCTGTGCCATGGCTGGAACTCAATTCCCTCTTGGTTGTTCTCAATCGCGTCCTTGACCAACTCGAACAACGAATCGGCTTGTTCCTGATCGATGCGTACATCATCTCTAACTACAAGGACGACCTCCCTGATCTTCTCCTTGCTTCCATCCTTGTAGTGCTTCTTGTACTTGTTAACCGAGACGGAGACATCGACATCGGCTTGGGCCGTCCAGGCTGCATGAACGGCAAACCAGTCTATAGTACGTTAGTTTGGCGCCACTTTATGTACAGGTCAAGGAGAAAGGAAGTGCTTACCGAACAGCTCTGCAAAGTCGGTCTTGAGGATCTGCTCATCCATTGAGTAAGGGATAGATGCGAAGCCTACGCTGACAGTGGGTGTGCGTGGGGAAGGCGTGTCGATGAGGTCGGACTTCCAGTCACGGCGGAGTAGATCGTATAGACCAAGGTTGTCAATGTCCTTTTGGGCCTTGCTGAGCTTGTCGTCGAGATCCTCCATTATATCTTCGAGGTCCTCTTTCTTCCAGTTACTGCGTGCGAGAATGCGCTTAGAGGTCTCAATGTCGGACTTGGTAGTCTTCTTGCCTGACAAGCCACCCGAGTCGATGGCAATAGCGCTAAGGATCAGTTCGAGCAGCTCATGCGGCATGTGGTATTCTTCGTCCAGTTTCTCCAACTCATCCAGCATCTGACGCGCGACGAGGGTTGTGCAGCTCGCCGCCGTCTCGAAGATACGAGGCTTAGCATCGGGCGCAGTGCCTTGGTCTTTGTGGTGGTCGAAGATGCTGACAATTTTGGCCTCGGCCCATTTCTTGAGAGGCGCAGCGTGATCGACGAGGACAATTCCCTTGAGCTTTGTACTAAGAGTCTCCGGGTCTTCAGGCAGTTCGTCCAGTGTCAGCAAGTCTTCGTGGCCAGATGTCATCTGCGAATTGTCCAGAGCCAGCTTGTTCTCAGGCCTCAGGTCGAGCGCATGTGAGGGTGTTTGTAGAAGTGCGATGGCTTTGACGGGGTTTGAGGTGTTCATGGTCGAATGCTCGAGATGGTAGGCCCACGTCAGCGCGGCAGTCATCGAGTCCAAATCACCGCCCTCATTGCCCTGTACAAAAGTCCACTCATACTCTTTCCCAGCTTGCCAGTCAATCAAGAATTCCTTCTTGGTTTGACGGCTCCATTCGCTGAAGTGGCCAACTCCGAGCATGTTGGTGAACGGTTTGGTCGACGCGTCGAGCACGGCTTGTTGCGATGGGCCTTGCTGGGGCATCGCGCTGACGCGGGTGGCGGCCATCAGGCCCGGTATGAGGGCGCGCATTGCTTTCATGGTGTAAGGAGATGGAATGTGATGATAGGTACAGCTAGAAATTGTGGATGTTGTGCAATCACAGAAGCTTCAGGCACGGAGGGAACCGGCAGGGGTACGACGACTACGTCAGAGCTTGACCAAGGCGCGGCTAGCGGGGACGCGCCTCAGCCCTACGGCGTGGTTCGTAGATGCGTGGACATTGTGCAATCTTGATAGCATGCTTTTTGTCTGCTGGGCCTGCTCGACTGGAAAGACAAAACATGAGGAGATGGATGCGGATCAGTGGGTTCGCGATTACATTCTTGCACCCCTGTGAAGATCATGGCCTGCCGTCGCGTTGTCGGATACCGGATGTCGCTTGCATGCTTTCGAAGCCGAGGCAGGCTTGTCTCTTGGAGGTGTAGTGCAGATAGAATCGGGTCCGGCTTCTCTTTGCAGCTCTATGCAGCAGTCAGCTGCCAGCGACAGAGGCCAGATATTTCCGCTCCCCGCATGATTCTCGCAGGTATGACGCAATGTTCGACGCGCGCGGTCTGGGCGCGGCCGTGGTGCGTGGAGTCAGGAGTGATGAAATTCCGCAGGCTCTCGGCCACTACGACGCACAGGGCTTCAAGACCGCGCGCACAGTGGAAAGGTTGGCTGCATTCTCCAAGGCTCTCTCCACTTGCTCCTGTTTTTCAGATTCGTTATCGTTCCCGTGCCAACCAAGTCTTTCCTATATCGGCACTCTCCTAACCCTGGTCCAAGGTTGCTGTCAAGGATCTGCGGGCTTGCTGCTGACAGAACAACGAACTAAGCCGTCGCCGGTCGCGGCCGGATCGCTGCACGCTTGGGAAGACTACTACTACATGTGCGCTTCCGCCGCCTCAACGGCGCACTCGCACCATTAACCCTCTACACGGGGTTGTCCTCGTCGCCATTGCCGCAACCATGGATCGCGGACACGATGAGCATGGACGCCCGCCGGCGTCGTCGACAGTCTCGACCACTACCACGTCTGGTCCGCACACAACTACCACGACGACCCACACTGCTGGCCAGGGGACTACCGTTCGCCATTTTGGCCCAAACTCGACTACCGTCACTCACCCTACCGTTACCACAACCACCCGGACGCCGTCTTCGCAGCCTGCTCCCTCGCAGCAACACGTACCTCCAGCGCCATCCATTCCCCAGAGACTGCGTAGTTCCTCAATTCGGATACGAAGACCCTCACACCAGCCAAACACTCCAACTTTGCAACCCGCGCAGGAACCTGTCGCAGTGCCCACGCCTGATCCAGGCCAAGCACAAGCCATAGACAACACATGGCAATCTGGCCGGAGACGAAGCAGCTCTGAGCCACGCCCACCTCCACAGGCCATGTTCACCGACGACAGTCTGCGACGTCAGTTGACTGCCACCCCAGCACATCTGCAACCCGTCTATGAAGATGGTGCACAAGGAGCAAATCCTGCTACTGGGAACGGTCCCCCACCGTCTCGAGGGCCTAGCAACATGCGACAAGGCCTCACTCGCCAATCTTCAGCTTTCCACATGCGGCGGAACCAGAAGAATCCTAACCAAAATATGATGGGTGAAAACGTCGTCGACGTACTCGATGTTATCGGTCAGTATCCCCGTCGCTCTTCAACTTTGTATGCTAACGCTCTCTCAGACCCCGAGGTGTCTGCTCTTACCACTCTGAATAATGTTCAAAACTCCCTCTTCTTGCCCAACCTGCCTTGGCTCTACAACCGCCAGCCTACTTACGATCTCGGACAAACCACCTCAGACTCCTCAGATGAGGAGATGGGCACAGCGACGAGGGCGAGGCGCGAAGAGGATCAGCTCCCACAAATGACACAGCCAGGCGAGGTAGAACAGGCAGCAAGTGGAGCACGCGGTGGCCGCGGTGAATTGCGCCGGAACAATACCATCGACTCCATCCTGTCGACTATGGACGAAGGCCCAGGCCACCATTATGCTGTACTGCCTCACGGTGCCTCCTTATCGGGATGGACAGATGAGGAAAAAGAGGCTTTGGACGATCATGTGCGCCATCTACTCCACTCCCGCCGCGCAAAGTTCAAACGCACTATGAAAGGTTTCGGACGCTACGTTCGCAACCCCCTTGGCTTCGTCGTCACGCTCTATTTCTTCCTAATCACCTTTTGGGGGGCAGCATGGGTACTTTTCCTTATCGGCTGGATCTACGTTGGTGACCGACAGGCCTACTTTGTTGAAATTGCCGATCAGATTCTTACTGCCCTGTTTTGCGTCGTTGGAATTACTATGTTCCCCTTCCGAATCGTCGACACGTACCACATGGCTTTTGTCGCTTACTACGCGCATAAAACCTGGCGAATACGCAAAGAGCAGGGTCTGCAAGAACTCAAGGATCACAACGAACTACCAACTATGCCCCGGTCCACTGCTTGGGAGACGGGAGAGGCGGAAGAGGAAGGTGTAGAAACACCAGTCCTAACCGCTAGGGAACAAAAGAAGCTCGAACACCACCAAAGCAAACTGGAGAAATCACATACGTTCTACCGGCCACACGAAACTTACACGCATCACGCATTTTCCATCAGACTACTCATCACCATCATTGTTCTTCTCGACTTTCACTCTATGTTCCAATGTGCGCTTGGTGGCACCACGTGGGGTATCTACTACAAGGTCCGCCCCAAGGAACTTACTGCCATTATCCTAAGTTGTAGTCTGACATGCAACATCACCGCCGGCATCATCATTGGACGAGGTGACAGGCGCAGCCGCAAGAAGCTAGTCGTGGAGCAGATTATCCGTCAAGAGATGACCGAGGAAGCCCTCAAGAAACTTAGAAAAGAACGTGGCATCAAGGCCAAGGGCCTCATGACGAAGAAGGAGAAGAAAAACTTGCAAAAGGCGATGGGCGAGGAGCCCAAGAATCCGCTCGATACTATTCTACATCGCGGTTAGAGAATGTCGTGTCACTTATTGATTCTTGTTAGGAGGGAAGAGAGATTGCATAATTGCCTTTTGGTGTTTGTTTTGTTTTGTTTTTGTTTTCAAAAACATTATACCCTCATGGCGGCTTCGTGGTGGCCTTCCGTTCGTGTATGAAGATACCTCTATGACATTGTTTCATCCGTAATGTTTTTTTCTTAATCAGTCACAGACTAGACGTTGGAAACGAAACGATTACTTTTTGGTAGCGTGCGCGAGTCAAAATCTCAATCCTACTTTACCTGCAGAGTAGTAGATCATCTTGGGTCGTGTGGTGTGTTGTGCTACGCTTAGAGAAAAGAATCATTGCCGATCATTGTGCTTGTGCGCAGCGGCAAGAGCCGGCGACACCAAGTAAGCTCTCTTACCGTACCCCTGCCTTCCTTTGCTTCCAAGCAAAACGCCACAACCGGATCGTTTCACTAACCTACCCACACACGTCGCTGGCGCGAATGATTGAGGAACCATCTGGGCATTTGGAATTGCCATCGCCCTCGTCTCAACAGCCACCAGCGAAGGCTGCACTTGATGTCTTTTTTCTTTTCTTGTGACAGTCTATTCTTTTACTATTTGAACTACAGAAGATGTCTCTGCTCATACATGCTTTCTCGATCATCGTGGGGTTCTCTCGATAATGCCAGTGTGCCCCGTCAGAGGTAGAAGGTAAAAAAAAGGAACAACGCCACGTCAGAATTTCCAGCTGAAGATACTGATACAGAGAAGAAGAGGTGAAAGAGAAAAAAAAGGCAACGCTTAGAAAGTGATTCTTCGCGAGTAATCGGATCGTGAAAATCGCCAGCCTTTCTTTGTGGCAATGTTGAGGGTAAAGAATACTGGCTCGTACCAAGAGAGCAAACCAATAACAGCTTTTTTATATCGTGAATCTGCCCTAAGAGAGGGGCTTCCATACTATCGGAGCCGTGGGTAAAACTTCATTCCACAGAGCGCCGCCTTGAGCTCAGATTGATAGTTGTCAAAGTGTTCCACATAGGAGACCGGAGATGTCGCAAAGGGCCATGTCATGATATTCTTTCCATGTTGATGAGGTCGTGAGGGAGGTTCCAAGGAGATTAAAAAGGTTTTCGGTGGGTTCAACCAGTTATAGGCCCAGGCAACAAGTGGACCAGAACGTGTACCGATGTCGATGTAATAGCAGAAAAACACGCTCGCTTCGAATCCTTCGCTCAAAAACAAACAAACACGATAAGCATCTAGTGAGCGAACATTGTGTCCGGCGCGGACCCCGTTTCAACAATGTATGTGTTGAGGTCTGTGAGCCAGCAAGCTACCCAGGTCCGGATCACAGTCGAATCAATGATCAGAAGATTCCATGCCGACTGCGGTCGAGAACAGGGCAAGTCCTTTAGCGATGTGAGTGTTCATAGGGCCGTATACCACCGAACTCGATGCCCTGCATCGCACCTCCATGCGATGGCCCCCACTGAGCTGGCGGCTGAGGCTGTGCATGGATCGGTGGTTGTTGTTGTTGTTGTTGTTGTTGTTGCTGCTGCTGCTGTAGTGGTGGGAGCACGTTGTCGCCAGACGCGGGTGCTGCAGAATGCCCTTGTGCGAGATGACCAGTCATGCTTCCATAGACGTGCGAGCTGCTGGGATCAATGCGGCGGAGAGCGCTCCATACGGCAGTCAGCTCAGAGCGTAATAGCTCGTTTTCTTCCTGCGCTCGTCGACTGTATTCGGCCTCAGGTCGCAAGCGACCGACCTCTGCTCGAACGGTCTGATATGATCCATTCAAATTCTTAATATACTCGATGGCTGATAGAAGATTAGAGAAGCATGCGGAATAGGTCAAGACGAGACATACCCTTGGTAAGTATTTCCCACTTGCTCGATTTGCTTCCTGGGGAGTTCGGCAGGATGACATTCAAATCATCGAAAAGCGTTTTCATTTCGCTCCTGCGTTTCCTCTCAGCCATCTTGTGGCTGACGCGAAGTTCGGGTGTCCTGCTGTAACTTCCGCTGCCGGGAGTCAAGGGGTTTGAAGAGTCAACCGACTGCAGGTTTGTGATACTGCGGTGTTGCATGGAGTGGTGATGTGTGCTTGGAATGTCTGGGTCGGTCAGTAAATGTGATGAAAGCTGCATTTCGGGTTGCATGCCATCATCTAGTCCTTGATCTAGCCGCTGTGGGCCTTGCGGCAATCTTGAGTCAGTAGTATATATACTACTGTTGATGGACGTAGCAATGCTGTTTTGGCGCGAAGGGACATTTGAGCGATCAATGCTAGACTCACCGCTGCTTGATGCTCTTTTGTCTTCATGATCAAAGTCGTCGGCGGGAAAAGCCCAAGCGTAACCCTTAGTCGGGGCCGAAGCCGTAGGATCAGGCATGCCAGACACGCTCCTAGGATTCGGAGTAATGACAGGAGCACGTCGCGGAGGATGATTGGCGCGCGGACCGTTGCGGTTGGGCGACAGAGGCGATGTACCGTTGAGGCGTGATTCGGGATTTGCGATGCCTCGTTGCTGCTGAAGGTTCGAGACGAGAGAAACTCGGGATGTATTCTGGCTTTCATACGGTGACTGTGGATGGAGGCTGAGATGACCCATGCCAGCATTCATGCGGCTGTCGACGCTGCTACGGCGGGAGTCGACATGTGAGCTGGTATCAACACTTAATCTGTTGTCGAATCCTTGGTTGAGCGATGGCAAAGCATTGGGCTGTTTCTTGATCAGATGACTTCGTGAAACAATGCTAAAAAGGACGTACCTGGGATGACTGAGGAAAACCAGAGGGGTACCTCACTGAGGATGGAGTATCCGGTACAGGGGCGCGAGACGGTGAGTCATCTGAGGGGTTTAGGAGCGTTTGCACTTGTAATCCCATGCCCGTAGAGACGGTGGATGAATCTAGACTGCACGTTAGGACAACGAATAGATAACAAGCGAATTGGAAAATTACGTTTGCTTGGGGCAATAGACCAGCTACCAGAGTCGCGAACCTCGCGGACCTCCGAATGCTGTCTGACCTGTGCTGGGTTTTGGTCGTTCGTAGCAAGACCGTTGGTGAGAGAGGATAATGGCGGCAGTGAATGTTGTCCCGGTGGCAGTTGGGCATGTGACACTCCATTGCCATACTGCGCTCGTTGCCGAGTAGTTGAATCCATGGCAGATAGTGGAATTTGCTTTCGAGCAGAGCGTGTTTAATAGTCGTGGGGAGCCCGCTTTTGGGTGGTAGCGATAGGGACTTGGGCGCGTAATGGATCACAGACTCAAGTGAGGGTGAGTGGGTAGGCCCAATGAGGAGGCGAAGAACGAAGCTTGCTGGAGCACGGGTAATGCTCAGGGAAGGACCCGTGGGTCGCGGAGAAGGGTCCAGATGAGATGACGGAAGAAGGGAAAAGAGGAGCGAACTGCGGAGTCGAAGAATGGTAGCAGCGTGGAATGGGGCCGTCAGAGCGAGGCCGGGCGTTGGTGGATGGTTGAGGGCGTGGAGGCACGGGATACGGTTGGCTCTTCCCCGAAAGGACGATGGCAGTTGGTGAAGTGGGGCAAGACGAATCGATGCCAAGACCGTGCCGACTTAAAGGGCAAGCGCGAAGTGACGAAGCACACCGGACAGTGCGACGACAACGACGACAGTAAACATCAATTACTGGAACTCGGAGGTATGCTGTGATGGCAGACGACGTCAAGCACACCACTTGTAGCGAACGGCAGTAGCAGCACTAGGCCAAACAAAAAGAAAGCAATGCCACGGACGCAGCCACGAGAGCCCGGTGAATCCTCGTCTCCAAAGAGGACGTAGCTGCAGTGCTCGTTCTGGGCGGTCGTCGCTGGGACAGGGTCAATGAAGCTGCTCGGCCCCAGCTCAGTTGGTACACAGAGTTCAGATGACAGGATCCGGAGTCGGCACAACGGAGGAGGTGCACCGAAGACGGAATACAGCACGCAGGCGTCAAACGAGGCGTCAGGGCTGGCGCTCGACCACGAAGAAGCCTGGATGGGAGAACTCTGAAGGTCCTGCTGAGTGGCGTGTCGTTGTCGCTGGTCGCTGTCGTTGTCGCACACGACGAAGTGAGGTCAAACTAGGCGGCCTGGAATGAGGTGAGGCGCGAAAAGAAGCTCACTGCAACTAGCAGCATGTGCATGTACTAGGTGCGCGTGCGATGAGACAATGCACTTAGGCGTTAGGCATACACGGCAGACAAGCGAGTCGAGTACATTTCGTGGAGAAGAAGGGGGGAAGGAGGGACAGCAGCAGCAAAAGACGAGTGTTGCGGCCGGCTAAAGGAGAGCAGTTGTCGTGCCTCGCATGGGAGGAGGGAAGACGACTGGCGTGAGGGTAGCACAAACAAGCAGCGGGCAGCCGGCGGTCTGGACGTGTGTACGACTCTCGGAAGGAACCTTTTAGAGCGGAGGAGGTGCGGCGGAACAGAGGAAAGCTAAAAGTCACGGTTGCGTGAAATCGAGTCGCCAGGGCCAGGGAACAGCCAATCAATGGATATGCTGGCGCCCAGAACCTGAGACCGACACACGTGGGGAATCGTTCAATCGAGGCCTCGTGTATCTCAGCAGCCCGTCTAGCGGCGGCTAGCTGCACTTTAATATGGGCTCCCTGTCTCTGCGCGTGAACTGGTGCCCGCGCTTCAGATGGGCGGTGCAGATGACTTGCTCGCCCTCCACTGCTCGCCAACGCTGAAGAGGGGGGGGCATTGATAAGCAACCGTGGGAAAGGGCGCCTCGCATTCGGCTCGAGCGCAGAGCGTGCGCATGCGAAGCCTCAGGACGGCCGGAGACAACATGGCCTGTCTACATGGCTGGCAGGGCCTTGTGGTTTGTCGTCACTTTAACCAGACCCGTGCTACTAACCCGCCGCCCGCTGTGCCGCCACGAGGTCCGCTAGCCCTGCTACCCAACCGGCGAATGCACCGAGCCCAAGCAAATTCTGCGACGGCCGCGGTCCAGTGACGATCCCTCATGGCACACCTGCAGCCCGCATTCCTCTGCTGCAAGCCTGCCTTTGCTGCCGGCATGCATCATTAGCCCGTGCCCCATACCAAACAAACCTTCCAAGCTTCGCCATACCTCGCCGCCTAACGCCCTACCGGCATCGACGGCCATGGAGCACTGCCGGCGCAACCACTGCAGCCATCCCGCGCTCCGACGGACCTCCACCTCCGTCCTCTTCCTCATGTCTATTCACACCTCATGACTTCATTCACTGCTTCCCGTGACGCCTACCCGGTTCCGACCTCTGTAAAATCTACTGCAGCACCGTTGCCTTTTTTGCCTTGCCAATCATCACACATGGATCGGCAAGACGTGATACAAACCCTGTGTCCTCTTTGCATCCGTAATGAGAACCCCACCCCCCGTCCGTTCTCACTGGGGCCATCTGGCAGATCGTGGGTGACCGTTACATCCAAATAAACTTCAGCTCGTTTTCAATCATCTCAAGATCTGCAATGCACCCGATTCTTGCTTCTCTAACAGCCGCGCCCATCTGTGAGTGACACAGGACATCAGGTGAGCAACAACGTTGAACCGAAACTGAGCCAAGCCCACCTGAGCAAACCATACAGGTCACCATTACACGTGCAAAGTAAGATGATAGTTCATTAACAGGAACTAGATTGTCTTGCCTTATCTACCAAACCGACATTTCTGCTCTCCCGAGAAGCATGAATTGCACCTATGACTGACCATGTCTCATAACTTATCCACACGTTACCGCCATAGGTCTACCCGCTCTTATCCTAGAGTTGAAGGGCCCACTTTCATCCCTGGTTTCCCTCCTAGCCATCCAATGCGAAGGTCCATCGACGGTGGACAAAGGATCCGGATATCTGCGTGATCACTAGGTCGCACAACGGAAGGCTAAACCCGCTTCTAATCACTCAACATCAGTGAAGGCGGAAACCGAATCTGGGTCATGGACAGGTTTCGCTGTCGACTGCATCTTCTGTCACAGTTGTTTTGCTTCGGTGTCACGCCTTCGGTTCAAGCCGGCCACGGTACTCTACACCACATGGCTGTGTCGCCCTCTCCTTACGCTGTACTCGACTTAACACTGTGCTACCTCACGCAGACCCGACGACCAGGTTCAGACATCTGACGGCCTTATGTCAGGTGGCAATACATGCTTTGTGCTCCAGCACCTTGGTTGAGCAGCGTTGTCTGACGGGATGGCTGCATCTCCATGAAAGTGCCGCGGTTCCTTCAATCACAGAATCATCACAATGGCATCAACGCCTTCTCCATACCAGGGTTCGCCTCTCGGCGTTTTGTTGCAGCACGGAGTCCCATCCATTTCCACGGCTCCGCTCCGCATCGTAGATCTGGACGGCTTAGTTGCGAGCACAACGTCACTAGATTGTAGGAGATATACGGCTCATCAAACCCATAATAGGCTGTTGTACATGCAGGGCCACATCGGAGGTCTCTCAAGGGGCAAAGCTAGAGCAATGGTGTCCCGATGCCCCGCAAGACATGAGCCATTCAGGGACGTGCCTAGTTCTATTTCCGAAAATTACATGCAGGTCGAGCGTTTTGACGCTCCGCTGCATGTCCGATCCAAGCCACACATTGTCCTGCGGCATGGAATGGGCACATTGATGGCATCACATGGGCGCGACACGTTATCCGTACGCCAAATCCACAGAGGACACGGGCGTGGAGGACTGATGCTGTGCACTGACGCGTCAACCTGCCAGCGGCCGGTATCCGTTGATAGGTGGAACTGTTGGGGCGCTGATGGTAACACAGATGCAAGATGATTCTAGGCGGGTCATTACACGCTGAGGGTCGGCCAACAAAGAACACCAATCGGTAGACCTCCCGTATCTCCTCTGCAGTGCATCATTCGACGGAAATTCCAGTGACATTCCAGTGATAGTTAACGATGATCTGTCCCAGATCGGGACTTGTGCTCGTTTGGCTCGGTGCCCTGAAGTCGCCTCGCAGCTGACACGCCATAACGGGCACGATAAGACGGCTTGCCTGTCTATGATTCCTGCACCTTGCCTTTACATGGTCGTTGCTAGTGGTGACATTTGCGATGCATGAGCCCTTTGAGCGGGCGACACAAAGGTAGAACCGTACCTGAAAGGCAATATATCTGCAATGGACGGAGCCGAATGGCCCTGCAGCATTGACTCCGATTTGCAGTAGTACGTCGGCTTCTTTCGGTCATGATCACCGCTACATCATGTCCAGTGGGCGGAGTTTTGCCTTGATGTGGTGCGACTACCAGCGAGGGCATCTCACCTCGGCGTTAACAATGGGCTTCGGAGATGGCAGATCCTTCAGTATAAGCGCGTTCAAATGTTGAAATTGACTTGGAAGGGGACTATCTCGGACACGGTTGCCTCTGGAATCTAGTCCGATAGGATTCGGCTCTATGGCTCCGCCTAGTACCCATAATACTCGTATCGCGAGTTGCTAGTGACCCGAGAGTATGGCACACTAGGAGCATCAAAGTCATTTACAGGCAGAAGTCGGCCCGTCCTTGCAAGGCCTGTGTCAAGTGCCTTGCTGATGTGGCCAATCGCTAATTGTGCTGCCGCTCTTCCGCTGCACAGGGGTAGCGGGGATGAAGCTGCACTCACGTGAACATCGTCATGGCGGGGAACCTGGGCAGCGCTGGTGAGGTGGTGGGCTGCCTGCGGGGCAAAGCGAGACCTTGGTCTGTCACCACGAAAACCACGCGGCGACGGGAAAAAAAAAAAAAATGATAGCATGGCTCTCGATGCCAGTTCTGCGCCGACTGCGCAACTCGTTCGTACTCTAAAACATCAAGGTGAGAATGCATTGCCACAGCCGTCTGTCTTTCCTTTCCTCAGACTTCCCCGGGAGCTCAGAGATCAAGTATGCGCCTCGTGAATCCCACATATTCCCGTATACCCAAAATGGCTAACCATGTCGTTTAGATATACGACTATGCGTTAGCCATTCAGAACAAGCGCTACCAGCGCCCTATCGAGCGGCGCAACCTGAAGTACTTCAAGCCCAGTGCCGCCGCCATCCTTCTCATAACTCGCCACGACGATTTCCTCCTCAACCGCCAAGTCGCCCGCGAAGCCCTCGAGATTCTCTTCAAACAGCACACTGTCTATCTTAGCTGCGGACCCTTTGTACTCAAGACGCTGTTCGAAAAGATCGAAGAGCCCAATGGCCCGGGCAGGCAATGGCTCAAGTGGCTGAAGAAGATCCAGTTAGACTGGGAGACACTACCGAACCTGCGAAACTACCCACCAGAACGAGACCAAGAGAGGTCAGACGAATACTGCGAGTATGACGAGGTAGAAGTTGACGTCGACTACGTACGAGGCGCATACTACAGCGGACACTACGACGAATATGACCACGAAGGAGAACACTACGACGACAACTTGTACTCGCCTCCAAATATGCCACTGTACCCTTCCTTCCGCCAGCCTACCACCGCACAAGCACCAAACGCAAACGACCCCTTCGGTCTCGCAAACCACTACCCCTTTGCCCCTCCATCCCGCGACCCCGTCCACGAAGCCTCAGCAGCAGACATTGCCACCAAGCTCGACCTTCTCGTATCGCTCGAAGTAACACCGCTGTTCAACTACCTCTCCTCCTCCACCTTCAACCTGAGAAGCATAACACTCCCCCTAGCCTTCATCTCCCGTGACTCATTCCAATACCGCAACTCATCGCGTCCAGGCTACGCGCTGCCCGTCAAAATCCGCTACTGGATACAAGTCTGTGTGCACGCACTGCTCATGCTTGTCTCGCCACGTACGTCTGACACTGCAGACGCGGCGCCCTTGGAAGAAGTGCGCGTGAGGTATGCGCCAACGGATATCTGGGCGTCCATGGAACCTACGGATGACTTGCGTCGCATCGTGGACAAGGGTGTCTGGTTCGATGACCCGGACGAGGGGCAGGATGTGGAGCGTCCCGGCGAGGGCGAGACGTTTCGTGCCGTGTGGGACGATTTGAGGGCGAGGATACCGCTTGAAAAGAGGAAGACGATGGGGAAGAGAATGGGACTTAGAGCTGCAGTTCAATTTGTGCCTTGGGATGGGGAGATAGATAATGGGAGAGTCGGAGATGAGCTTGAGGTTGTGTTTACCAGGGATAGTGCTGTGGATGGAGAGGGAGGGAATTGACTGTTGAAAATCACAGAGAGTGATGGTATATGTTCTGAAGATGCCTCACGAGAGAATACATGCAAGTCTAACAAGGGATGACTTGTGAATTTTTCATACATGTATATATCAAAGTGTGCCTGATATCCAAGCACGAGGCTTCGAGCTACGTCCAAGTATGCATTAGTCATGCAACAGCACGTACACGCCTTGGAAGCCGAGATTCTTCTCACTAGGAAATCCCTCTTATCTTACACTCAACCCGTGGCCCTCCCATGTTTCAAGCAGAAAATCACGCAATAACAACAAGTACAATAAAAACAAGGTCCAAACTGGGCAAAGGGGAAAAGAAAAGCGAAAAAAAGCAAAAAAGGAGACTGGTGTACAGGTAACCGTTTCCCAATCTGAGATACGTCATCTCCGCCCATATGCGGATCGTAAGGGGAAGGAGCGTCCGTTATTGCAAAAAGCAGGTAGGCCGTGGCTCATCGTTGCATCAAGGGGAGAGGGCGGGGGAGCGCTCAGACAAATGAGAGCCAACTGATGAGTTCAGTCGGTCGGATGGAGACGAGGAAGATGAAAAGTAGGGCGCTTAGAAGTCCCAGAACGACTTGTCAGCCGTCTTCCTGCTACCCATACCATCACCCTCGGTCTTGATGCCAGCGTGTGCGCCCGGATTCTCCTTCTTCACCGGGCTCTCCTCAAACAATGACCACGCGGCTTCGGTGCCCTTGCGACCACCCATGCCATTGCCAGCGATGTTGATGCCGCGGTTTTCAGGAGAATCTTGGTGCGCGCCCCAATGTGTCTTCATGGAGCTGCGAACCTCGTGGCTTGGTTTGCTGCTACCATTCCTTCCAGCGCCGGGGCTGTTGTCCGTCATTTCCCACTGCGAGCCAAAGTCCTTGTTGCGGTTCTTGTTGCTGACAGTGGTTGTGATGTCGTTGAGTGCGTTCTTCACGTCTCCCCTAGCAGCGCCGTCGTTGGAATCGTCGGTTGTGTTGGTGACGTGGTCTTCGTATAGGCCTTGGCCCTTGTTTCCTTGCCTGCCCTTGGTTGGGTGTCTGCGCTGTGCCTCGGGGGTACCGTCATCTTCGAAGGCGAAATGCGCGTCTGCATCAGGGCGGGCCTTGTGGACTATTGGGCGGCGGACAGGCGAAACCTCCTATGGCAGTATAGGTTAGCAAGTGGTTTCTCAGCTAGCAAGCTGAGACATGGATGCAACCTCTGCCTCTGGCTGATAGAATGGACCAACCTCATCGTCGCTCCACCCAAAGTGCCGAACAGCCTGAGGGTGTGTCTTGGGCTTGCTCTTGTTGGGGGTAGCAAAGTCGTCAAAGTCCCAGTGCGCGTCATTCCTGCTGCGATTCTGGTCTTGTTGAGTCGGTCGCGAAGTGTCCCTCACCTTTGGTGTCTCCTCGCTGTCGCCGAACTGGAAGTGGTCGTACTTCTTGGAGCTCGTCTTGATGCTCCTGGGCGCACGGTCGGTTGCGTCTTCTTGACTGTCGTCGAACAGGCGGCTGGGCTTGTAGTTCTTTCCACTGCCTGCCTTGGCGGGAATCCTCTGCGGCGAGGGCGAAGGCGAACCCTCATCGGCGCCAGCGAACAACTCGGAGTATTCGCGGGGCGGAGGCTTAGCCGACTGGGCGCGCGGTGCAATGGGATGCGAGCTGTGCGTTCTCTCTTCATCCGTCTCGCGGGGTGCAAATAGGGAAAGCGATGCGTGCGGGTCATTCATGGCATTGCTCGTGGACGGGCGCGAACGCGAGGAAATGGAGACGTCATCTGCGCCTCGTGATGCAGCCGTCGAGGGCCGCGAAGGAGATGCAGACTCGGGCTGTGCAACAAGAGCAGCATTGGTATTGATCAAGCGGATCTGCTCGCTGCTGTCGCGAATAGGCCAGTTGCGCGACCGCGCGCCGATGACGTCGATCTGCTTGAGTAGCGAGCCCTGGTCCCAGTATTGGCGAATCTGTGTGATCTTGCTCGACTTGTCAAAGTGGACCATATGGACCTGTCAGCGTCAGTGAACGGCGCAGTGACCATGAGGGCATGCGAATACCTACCATGGGAAACGTCACCGTTCGGTCCGCAACGAAATTGTCGTCCAAGCCGGGCAGGTATGCGCCGCCGCCGTTGCTGAACTCGATCGTCGTCTCAACATCGACACTCAGTCCGTGGCCGCCCTCAATCGCATCGATGATCTTCTGCTTCGTCTTCTTCAACAGTTTCTCCTGGACCGCCAGGTGCTTGATGATGGCTGTCGCGTCATTGATGCTGGTAGTCGTTGAGACGTAGTGGAGAGAGGCATTGTCAGCCAGCGCGCCCGTCGAGGGCGTCGCCAGGAATCGTGCGTACGTGTCGCGAAGCGTCATGACGCCTTGCTTACCAGCTGTTGTGTGCTAATTGCTGTCGTGCGTATGGATACTAGTCGCGAGGGTAGTGGCGGGTTGAAGCGGGGGGTGATGGGGAGTGGTGATACAAATGTTGGGTGTAAACAGATGACAGCCGGGAGGGCGCCCAACTATGTATCAATGCAGTGGGTAAGGTGAAAGGGGAAATCACAATAATTGCGGGCAGGCCAGCTCCATGCGGCCCGCAGGTGCCCCCGGCCGTTCATCATAATGTCTGTTGTTGCTGCAGGGGCGCTCGCTGTTGCAAACACGCCCCACCTCCTCAGCCACCCCAATGGAGCCGGCTTGCGGAGTTGCACGCGGAAGACATTGCCATGCAGCTAGCGTCCATACTGCGAACATCTGTATTACTCTCACCCATAATCTTCTCTCGTTTCCGTCTCGTTGTGTCCTGGACGTGGTAAACAGTCCCGGTCCGCTTATGTTTGCTTGTCCGTATTGCCAACTACTGGCGTGTTTCAGATGAGTCTTGACCTGCCGTATAACCTCGGACGCCTGAGCAATCATTTTCTTTCCTCCCAAGATGTCCTTTGCCAAAGTAGCGCCAAGCGCTAAGCGCTAAAATGCGTACGTATCGGGAGACTCGCACGTCTCAGTTCAACATCCAACATGCCGTACACGTGCGTTGTGAGAGCGTGTTGTTTTCCTCCAATCCAAAAACAAAGTACAATTTAACTTTTATCATCTTGTCTTTACAATGAGCACCGCCGGGAAGTTCCATGATGATATGTGTTCTGCATTATTGTCCACTGTCACTTCGTACGTCTCGGAGAGCACAGAAGGATGGTCTCACAATACTGCTCTAAGATATCAATTTCGGTATTCAGCTGCGGGGTTCACGCTAAGTGAGGGAGTTTGGAATATCAGTAGATTGGTATTAACGAGCGAGGTGGGCGGCCCGGCCTTGATGAATACCTGCAAGCCATGGACTGGCCCCGGTCAATGATACGTGGATTTCCTAATGCTTTGTAAAGTTTTTTTCTCTTTTCTTTTTCCTTATGGCCACACTGGAGTAACAGTGGAATAACACGATGACGAAAGCTGATGAGCATATTCTTATACCCATCATACTGATTGAAGCACTCATCGTTTGTTCCACGATAATGTGATGAAGGTATCAGGGCCACGATGCACGTTCATTGCAGTTTGATGCCCCGACAATTGTCTCAATTTCGGCGCTTACTTCGCGTTTGCAAGCGAATCCCAACTTGTGGTCCCAAAAACCGAGGTGAGTGGTGAGCTAGGCAGAAGCATTCACCTTCAGTTCTCGTCAACAACCCTGGAAATCACTTACCCTCCAATCGCAAGACATACAAACGCTCCTCCACGCCCCACCAACGCATATAGCCTTTTGTTTACCATCGACTTCAATTACTCCAAGGTGGTTTCTCAGTCTGCTTTTCTGGTATAGGACTGCAAGATCCACGTCAGATCCAACAACGCATAGACCTTGTCCACAACGCCACTCGTTTTCACGGCACTACAACACACTTGCCGCCAGATCTATGCGGAGACAGCGCTACTGCCTTTCTCTCCCATCAATAAGTTCTACATGGGCAATAAGGACGCTGAAAGATTGTCCAGAAAGAGGATCCTGAATGTGCAGTGGCAATGTATTAGTCGCGTCTTCGCTATTGCTCCCGTGCACTTCTGCCCTTCGTCCACGCTCGAGAGGCTTGATCAGGACTTCACACTCGATGGAAATGATCTTTGCTCTGTGGCTCCTTATTGGGTTAACGATAGAAAGAATGCCAACACAATCACGATTGGCATGACTGAAAATAGAAGAGATTACTGAAACTAGATCCGGAGCATGGATTCTAAATAGGTCGCGTGGTTCGCATTGTGTCCCAAATTGTATTGAATCTGGAAGTTCTAACCACTTAATCAAGGCTACTTGATGTCCAATGTTCCGTACGATCGCAGACGTGGAGCGATCAGTAAATACAAGAACGTAATCAAGCCAGCCGCTCTTTGGCTCGTGTTTCACGGGAACCAAAGATGGCCGCTTTAGTGCTACCAAGTCCCGGGTACGTGGCGCCTCTCATACTCTAGAGTCCGATGGTGGCTTTAAAGACAAGGTTAGTAAACCATGAGTCTGCGCAGTGTGAAGATTTTCTTACCTGTTCCTTCTTTTCAACATGCTCTTTGAAACCCAACCTCCAGCTCGGGTTTTCCCCTGACCGCGCGAATCTCTTCCTCCAGAGCCCGCTTCGCATCCGGGTCACTGGCGCATGAACCATCACAGAGGCAGTCAACCCAAATGGTCCTAAGTTTCGGAAACAAATTGAGCCGACAGTCAAATCCATCCATATAACGGATGCGGATACGCCTTATGACAGCTTCCTGGTTAGGGTGCCTCTATTTGAGCTATTGTCTAACATTTGCAGTTCCAGGAATCTGAACAAGTTGACGCTGTAAATGAGCAGGAAAGTTTCAGCATGCACCTGCCTACAGATTCGCAGGACACTAGCTGGAGGCATCTAGATTTCCCAACAGCGTTCGTCATCCAAAATATCTCTTAGACCGTGACAAGGATCGTCCATATGCGATTGCGAACTTCCGGGGGGTAGGCGTAGAAATTGCGACTCTTCTGCGTTTCGCTTCACTCTAGCAGCGCTGTTAATTGTGTCTAAGCACAGTAAGATCACGCTCACATCCCACGGTAGTGGCTGTTGGGCTAAGCTCTGACCGTTCCAAGCCTTAAGCTCCTCTCGCTCAGTTGCTCCCTTGTAACATGTGTTTTTGCGCTCCGAATAGGCTGACGCCGCTTGTGATTGGCCGGTGTCGACAGGGTGGAAGGGTTTCGCTCGTACGGTGAAGTGCGTACCCTCTTAGAACTAAGATCGAATTTGCATGAGGTGATATAGAAGAGAAAGGGAGAACTACCCGATCCAAGCGAAGAACTGCACAGACCATTGAATGTTTGACGGCGACGGATCACTATTGGCGGTCAGACTGCGCGATCGCATGTTAGATGAGAGTTAGAGTGAAGGTAGTGGTTGAGTGTAGGGCTCGGACAGTCGCGAGAAACCGCGATATAGAGACCAACCGCAAATTGGATCAGGCGCAGGAGATATATTCTCTTTTGAGACTGGTCTTTGACAGTGATTCACCGCGGCCGCTGTTTGTTTGTTAGCTCAATCCCGAAGTCTTCTATCGGAAGGAATGAGCCGCCAAGCCCGCGCTTTGTGATGTACCCACTTGGACATGGAGTAGCGAGAATGCGTGTGGCGTTTGTCTAGATTTTCGCTGACGGTGAGATGTCTCTTACCTTAAAGCGTTTGTTTCAAAATTCTTACAACGTCGCAATGTTTCAGATGGTGAAATCGTGCATTTGCCGAAGACGTGATTGCTGCGAACAAACAGAGACATTCATCCCATTTGGATATAAGTCCACATCATCTTTCTATGTGCTTGGGATCCATACTGGAAGCTGTAACAGAAGGCGGTCACTGTGAGTGAAGGGCCAGGACATCTGGACTGAGAGACATAACTATCGGCGGTGACTGCAACGCTCAGTGTCGATCAGCAGTCCTTGGAGTGCCTAGTCAGGCCAGGCCAAATCAAAGCAAAAAGGGGTATATTCTTCTGCTGCAGGAGACTTTCAGGGTCGCTATCAAGAAAAGGCAGGGTACTCAACTTTTCGTACACATATAGGATAGGAAAGGAGCATACTCGTCCGTACGAGTATGAAAACAACTGTTCAGCATCGCTTCAAACTTGCTGCATCTAGTCGTCTGACCCATCCTCAGGCAGATCCCTCAGCACATTCTCCACGATCCCGATTAGCTCATCCACATCTGGTCGTTCACTCGGTTCCAACCTCAAGCACTTTCTCACCACCTCCTTCACACTGTCGGTGATTGCATCCTCGGGATTCGCCTTTTGCTTTCCCCTTTGCATGCCTTCATCTGGGAATCTCCAATCCCCACCCAATACACAAATACTTAGACTGCCACCTGTCTCATCAGACCGTGCTTCAAAAGGACTCTTGCCTACAAGGCATGCGTATAGTGTGCAACCTAGCGACCAAATATCCACCTTGGTGTCGATCACAGAGCCAGTCTTTACGTCGAAAAGTTCGGGGGCGCGGTAGGGCATTGTGGAGTGTTCGGCAGCGGTATCTTGGACCTGCAGAGCAAGGGAACGCGATGTTATAGGTGTTGGAGAGGGTGCGAGGGAGCCGAGGTCCATCAAGATGGGTGTCTTGCCGTCATCGTCTATCATTATGTTGCCTGCAACTCTGTTAGTCTGAGTAAACCAAATGCGTGTAAGAAAAGACACATACCCGGCTTGATGTCCCTGTGCGCGTAGGCCCGCTCTCCACCAGGTGCAATACCCTCATGCGCTGCTGTGACCTCAGACTCCTCCAGTAGTCCTTCTGCCTCTTGCTCGTCATCTTCTTCGTGATCGCGATTCCTTCGGCTTGGGCGCATCTCCATGCTTTCTGCAGCTTCCGCATCCGCTCTCTTGGCGTCTCTCCGGACTTTCTTCGCTTTGCCTTCGCTCCGCCCGCCCCCAGGACCTCCTTTGATCTTGTATTGATGCATCGCCTTGAGAGCTTTGCAGACACCCAAGAATAGTACCATTAGTCTCCACTCTGGGAACTTTGTATGGTTCACCAAATTCGCATTGATCATGTCTTGTAGGTTACCGCGGCGGTAATATGGAAGAAGGATGTAGACGGTCTTTGCAGATGAGTCTGACTTATCAGTCTCAACAGAGTAGTCGATCGAATGAATGATATTGGGATGTGGCGAGAATAATGTGTATGCCTCGACCTCCTTCAGCGCGAGACTGACGCTTTCTTGGCCGAAGGGACATCGTATCTTCTTGAGCGCAAGCAGTTGCTGGTTTGAGTTATCCTGTACGAGATATACATAGGAGAAACCACCCTGCGTCCCGATCAGTCATTTGGATTCAAACGATTTGCGTCGAAGGAGCCTACCTCGCCCAGCAACCGCAGTATCTTGAAGCTCCGGCTATTCACTTTGAGTTGTGGTGAGCTTGGAAAGCAGACCATACAATTCGTAAGAGAATAGACGGCATCGAGAAAATATGTAGCTAATGACCCCATTGTGGCGGTTGTTGCAGTTGCGATATGTTTGTTTGCGAGCTGTCAATAGCTGTCGGGGGCGCGATGCCGGGATGTACGTCAGACGCGCGGTCGCTTCGTAGACGTCGAAGTTAATTCAAATCACGAAGATGGCGAATCTATCGCAAATCAGTCTGATTCGGCCGAGAGAGAAGAGAAGGGGTATTAATTGCTGAAACAATGCGCAATGGTGGTCGGAGAAGCTGACGACGTGGTTCGTCCGGGATGCGCCAAGGGTGTGGCTGTGAGCACTCAACCCACGTCACGCTTCTGTTCCCAGCGACTGGAGACCGAGACGCACGAGCCATGATTGCCTGTGCACCAGTCAACTGCTTCATGACATATTTTTCTATATAATTTTTCAATCACCACAGAACATCATATTACATAAGAACCATGTTGGGGCGTGTGGCTCAGTGGTAGAGCGTCCGCTTTGCATTCCTCATGAAGCATGCGGAAGGTCCGGGTTTCGATCACCCGCCCGTCCACAGTACTATGATCGATAATATCGTTATCTTTATTTTTTGTTTCTCGATCAGCTGCATATTATAATGCTTCGTCAAAACGATCACTTTTTTTTGTGCTTTAACCCTGGTATATCCACATTAAGGGAACGAGCATTGTCCAACCGTTTCTATTTCGCGTATCTCACCTTCTGTCACTACGTCAAAAAGCTATTGCGAAATTTCATAACAGGCAATTCTGAAGCGTTCTGGCTAAGTAAAATCGTGATAGCATCACAACTATGTATACGCCAAGCCAATCGGGTCATGTCGTATAACCTGAGTGTCTAATGGCATACAGAACTGCTCAGTCTCGTATGACACGTACATGTTGGTCTGCTTGTCATTTCTTGCTGGACGGTATGCAATGTTGGGCTCACGGTACATGCGATAACTACGGAGAGTAGCTCCCACGCACTATGGAGAGCAGTGCTTTACGCCTCACCAAAAACGCGCCTGTATTTCGCAGGATTCGCGATAAACCCATATCACTCAAACGAAACGATTTGGTCGCAGCAGCCAATCCAAAATCCAGAACACTTGATTTGAAAGATGAGGTCGAGATAGCCAACTGCATCACTTATCTTATAAGTCACAGCGATAGCGCAGGGAACGTTATGGCGCTATGTCTTGAAGAATTGTCCGACAAGCAAGGCGTGGTCATCTCATTCGCGACGAATACAGGATCAAGCCCACATCTACCTAGTGGTCTTCAGGGTATGGTCAACATATTGGAGCAGCAGAACAGTGGTTAGTGAACGCATTCTCGATGAACATGTTCAAAGGCTCATCTGCAATGACCCCAAAGCAAAGATGCTCGAAGAGTTGCTTTGCCAAGCCATAAAGCACGGCGAAGTTCGACTTAAACGTCGTTTGGACTACGGGCATTCATCAAAATCAGCTACTGGAATGAAAAGTTACACGGTCCTGCGCTTAAACATAGTTTTGGAACATGCGGTAAAGACCAACGCCAGCCTCAAAGAAACCAATCGTCGGCTACTTATCCTGGCCGAGGAACTGGAGCCTTTTTCACAACACCTTGCGGAACCATATCAACAGACACAAGCACAGAGTACATTTTCCGTTCATGTTCTGATCTTGAAAGTGAAAGTGGTGGCAGAGATCTATAACAGTACGTTAGCTTGCTGTCGGAACTTATCGACAGCTTACCAAATACCGAGATGGTTCTGACTATGAGAGACAGCCTCAAAACCCGACTTAGTCACATAGCACACTACCTACCAACGACACGTTGACTATTGGGATTCACTGTCAGATTCGGCATTTTTCGTTCTATAGCTATTAGGCAAGTATATATTGGACCCTTTAGTTTCCCTCTAGGTTCAATCTCTTATAGACCAGACGTTTGGCAAAGACTTATGGCGTTTGAGCCCAGAGGTTGAACAAACACTAGAGAATTGGAAAAGAAGTTATCAGCCATATTGGAGAAGGAGGTTGAGACACATATCAAGCATGCTCAAGCTCAGGGGAAGTACAAAGTTAATGCAGAGATGCACCTCCTCTTCTATTACGAACATCAGAACACTAGGCTTCCTCCTCGGATACTAAAATCCAGCAAAGATGCATATTTTCTCTGTGATATGTTCGTCAAAGCACATAGGAGGTTTCCGATATCGAAGACCCATGGCAGAGTGTATGATATTTCATATTTGGATGCTACCAGATATACATGCTCTCGCTCTAGGCGAGCAGACCCGGAAGAAGATGGCACACGTCGTTGAGCAGTTCAATGAGGTAATTGAGAAACCCATTATTCCGTCGGCTTTACAGACCAAGCGGATATTGGTAGATCCACGGGAAAGCGAAATATTCTTCCTGGGCCCTTCTCAGGCGACGTCTGCGGCGACCGCTCATCATCCACTGCATACAACAAACACAGCTTGTTCGCGCGCACAACTCGAACACATGTCTAGCTCCAGAGAAAATCTTTCCTGAGACATTTACTAATCTCACAAAAAGTCAAGAGTGGCTTCTAAGGAAACAAAGCAGTCAAACTCAGCAATGTATAGGGCAAGACATGCCACGTGATGATCCTTCGACAGGGCGCTTAGCCGCTCGAAAAGTAAGACGTTCAAACTGCTACACATATTGCGTTTTCAACGACACCTATCAGAGGGAGCCCGCTTCGAGATAACTTCTGCGCTTCAACACGCAGCCGCACCAATCCAAGTGCACACTTCTGTAAGCCAGAGTAAGACTACGCTTCCTGCGCTCTTCTGCTCAGCAACCCCCCTTGACTCCCATTTGCTATCCCCCCGATCTATCACACTGGCGGATAAATTCTACTATAAAATCTCAAGTCACGCACTCACATGAGCTCAAGTAATCATTGTTTACCTATAGATGGCTGCAAGAAAAGCCACCTAATTCATCTATCGTCGAGTAACGAAATCACCTCCATTACCCTAACTGCATAAATACACGTCAGGCTGTTGCAGCAAACTTTTGTCACGAACAAGAGAACCACGCACTTTCCAGAGACACGGGTCGATTGAAGTAAACAATCAAATTTTGCAAAAATAAGTTACAATACATGACAATCCCAATCTGAACTCCTGGAATATCACCCCAGCCTAATGTTTTCCCACTGCTACAACGGCAAGAATATTATGACACACACATCAGTTACTCATCATCTTCGTCTTCATCATCTTCTTCTTCTTCCTCCTCACTGTCCTCCTCCATACCCTCAGCAGCCTCAAGCTGGAATGTAGGCGCCTGATCCACGCCAAGATAACTGTCACTAACCAAATAGCACGTCAATTCATGGTGACCGGGCTTCTCGAGCGTGAACTCTAGCACAGTCTCCAATTTCCTCAAGATGGGCACCTTCTTGATAGCAAGCAGCGTGTGCTCCTTCTGGTCTCCAAGGACCAGCCACCAGCTTTCCGTCTTATCGGCAGGATAGAACGGTGCGTGTACTTCTGTCTTGGGCTCCTCGTCCTCTTCAAGGTTGCGCGTTATGCGCACCTTGAGCTGGGCAGGCGAGTTAGAAGCGATGTTTTTGGGATCGATGAGTTGGTGCTCGAGCTCGACGTTGGGGTAGAAGTTATTTGTAAAGTTTGCAATGTCCGCGAGCTGGCGCTGGTCGACGTCGAGAGCCGCAATAAGCTTCTTGTAGTCTGGGTTCTCGTCCTCGTCCATGGCATTGATGAAGTCGTCGACGTCGTTGATGTCGAATTTCTGGGCCGCCTTGATGGTGTCGGCATCGAAGTGGGGGATCTGCTTGAGGGGTGAGTCCTTCTGCCACATGGCTTGGACGACCATCTGGGAGAGTTCCATAGCGAACATGGCGTTGAGATGGGCTTCAGAGGAAAGAACATCGACACTGGCGCTGAGAATGGTGAGGACCTTTCGCAAGACAGTCTCCTGATCTTTGGCGAGATCGATTGGCAGCTGCATGCGCGAGAAGTGGGCCTGAAGAAGAACAAAGGCCTTGAAATGTGGCGTCTCGAAGTTTGGCTCTTGCATCTTGAAGGGAACGCGGTCGTAGATACGCTGGAGGATGTGGTCTTCGTGTCGCCGGATTTGGATGTCTTCAAATTCTGTGGCGGCAGTAATAATCTCCAAGACACCCTTCAGGCTCGTCCTACCATTGAGCGACATCATGAGCGTTTGCATAGTGATGAAGGAGATGTTGTAATATGCTGCGATCATGCATGGATTCAATGGTGTGATCGCATCCTCGTCCTCATCATGCTCAATCAGATTGGCGTCAGTCAGTTCCTTCAAGGTCTGCTCAACCATGTCGGACAAGTGCGCGCTGAGTCCTTCATGCGAAGTGTCGTGCAGGCTGTAGTAGCTGGGGTTGGCAAGCAGACGGCGATAGAAGTATGTGTATGTTGACCAGTCAACGGCTTCCTGAGTCGACTCGATTGTCTTCGCGCTGATTTCAGCGACAAACGCATCGTGGAGGTAGTCATGGAGGTAGCTCTCGATCGGCAGCGCCTCATTCAAGAACTTCTTGTAATACTCGCGCTTCACCGCAGGCAACATGAGCACACCCTTAGCTGACTTATCTAGTCCAACTCTACCAGCCTTGCCGAACATCTGCAGGATGTCGCTGATGGGGTAGTCAACGTATCGATGTTCGCGACCCTCGTAAAACTGAGTGCCTTGGACGACAACGAGATGAGCACTACTGTCGATCTCCCAGCAAGAGTCACGGGAAACAATCAGAACCTGAATGGCACCGACCTTGAACAGGTGCTGGACAGCCCGCTTGTCGAACGAGTTGAGGGCCTCATGGAAGTATCCAATACCATGAGAAAGCGAGGTAGCAAGAGCTTGCTCGTTGATCTTCTCAAGAATAGGTTGAATTTCCGTAAGCTCGACATTGAGGAAACGATCCTCATCCTCGTCCGCGATGCAGGCATTGAATAGATCAGCAGCTGAGTTGCGGGCCTGCTTCCTGTTGGGAACGAAGACCATAGCCGGCTTGTCGGGAGACATCTGCGTGATGGCGGAGTACGTCGGTCGGGCCATGGCCATCATCAAAGATGGGAAATGAGGAATGGTGAAGGACTGAATCTTGAGCTCCAATGGTACGGCTCGAATAGCCGGGCTAAAATTATAGATGGTGTGTTTGTTCGCGCCAATCCACTCACCAATATCGCGTGCGTTTGCAAGGGAGACACTCAGACCAACGATGCGCAGCTTCGACTCAAGCTGGGTTGCCATCGCTTGCATACGTGAGACAACAATCTCGTAGACATGGCCGTTAGAGCCACCAAGCATGTGCAACTCATCAGCGACCAACAGTGATACAGATTGAACATTCTTTCGACGCTGCCATTGGCGAGAGAGCGAGTCCCACTGAGAGGGCGTAGCCAAAACAAGGTCACCCTTCTCGAGCAATCGGAGATCCGCTGTCGTCTCGCCAGTGAGCTTGACAATGTCCTGACCTCCGGCGAGACTTGATAACCGCTCATTCCAGTTCTTGTACTGATTATCGACAAGCTCCTGGAATGGTGCTAGATAAACAATGCGGCCTTCGTTGCCGCTGGCCCAGTGTCGTAAGATAGCGAACTCAGCACAGATAGTCTTGCCGATCCCTGCCGATGCGCCAACGAGAGCGTTGTCGTCTGTGGTGTATAGAGTGTTGAAAGTCTGCGTCTGGACCTTGTTGAAGCGACCAATGTTGTCATATAAGCCCATGTATTCCTTCTTCTTCAGTGCAGAGACAGGCAAAGGTTGCAAGTCCAGAACAGGTGTATGAGCAGGGAATTTCGCTGGCAGAATAAGCTTTTGGAAAGAGACGGCAAGCTTCGTTTCGGATGCCATCCATCGATCGGAGAGGACGGTGATGAAGTAATTGGGTGGCATCGGCTCGTCGATTGGTACTGTGAGCTCGAGCAAATGCTCGTTTACATCGCCATCAGCATAGTCACGACGGAGGATGAATGTGTCGTGGAACAAAACTTGTTCACCGTCGCAATCTTCAACCAGGATCCAGAAAGCCTCAGACGCTCCATGAAGCTCAGTATCCCATACGAAATCAGGTCGAATAGTAAGCTCTAAGCGGAGCAATGACCTAGTAACTGGCCGTGGGGTCGCTTCGATCTGGAGGCGCGGGAATTTCTCTACTAGGCCACAGACGAGTCGGCCAGCCTTGGGCATACCCAGCAGCTCGCCCATGCTAGGGGGGTCAAGGCCGAAATAGCTTGACCAGTTGACATCAATGCGCTCTGCTTTTTGGACGATGTCCCGGGGGCAAGTGGGGAACTGTCGGAGAGGTGTCATGGTTGGCCACATGCGCTTCTCTGCCATCTTGCACATGTCGAGAGCCAGCTTGGCAACTTGCGACCAGCCCTTCTTGAGGCAGATCTCAAAGATTGCGCGGAGAATACGTCCAGCCGACTGCGTAACGTAAACCAAATCCGCCATAAGCGCCAGACCTTCGAGCTTAAGGCGAGAGATGAAAGCTTGAAGAAGAACATTGATCTTGGCCTGAGCTTCCTCCACACCCTCCTTGACAGGAATTGGGACCTTTCCAAGCAGTTTTGCAAGCTCCAGCTTTTCATCTTGGCGTACAGGAATGTACTTGAACTCCTCGCTGAGCGCAAATACCCGGAAAAGCTCAATTGCGGTAATACCAGGCTGAATGTGCATGTTGTATGTGGCCATGGAGTTGTGTGTGATGTAGTAGTGGGAGGCAATTCTTCCAAGCTCGGTGGGGTTAAGCGCTCCAGTCTTCCTGTCATACTTGATAAGACTGCACTTTTCTAGTACGTGTGCAGCTGCGTGAACAAGGTCCACACGCCTTTGCTCCAAGACCGTGTCGTTTTCATACTCTGGGCCTACCCGATATAACGCCGGCGATCGAAGCATTCGTACAAACAAGTATGTGTAGCCAAGCCAGTCCACTGCTTCGTCTCTGTTGCGGACGTTGCCCAATACAATCTCAGCGTTGAGGTTGTCAGCAAGCTTGCTAATGAGCTGTGACTCAATGGGCAACTGCTGATTGAGCAATGATAGGTAGTATTGGATCTCCGCTTGAGTGGTGATGATTATACCCTCTCCATACGTATCGTATTGAGGTCGACCAGCACGACCCAGCATTTGCAAAACATCTTGTGGACTCAGTTCAACCCAGCTACCCTTCTCGGGCGAGTAGATCTGTGTTCCCTTGATGATGACAGTGTGTGCGGGCAAATTGACACCCCAAGCCAAGGTTGCCGTACACACCAGCACTTGGATCGAGCCATCGGCGAAAAGATCTTCTACAGAGGTACGGTCCGCTCTGGACATACCAGCGTGATGGATACCAAATCCATAGGGCATGACGTCCTTCAGATCGGTGTTCTGTACCGACTCAGACTCTTCCCTCAAGATCTCTCGACTGGCGGCATCTGACCGCAGGATCTTGCCTATGGTTTCCTCTTCAAGAGCTTTGTCACGAATGTACTTGGCAGTCTTTGCAGTTTCCTTTCGGGAGTGTACAAAGATAAGCATCTGGTTGCGGTGCTCGCCGACCTGTTCCAAGACTTTGGTGTAGCAAACATCGTTCATGGTTTTCAGCTGCTTAATAGCCTTCTTGTCTGTGACACCAATAAACTCCTGCTTAAGGGGACACGGTCGGAAGGTACCGTCGAAGTGGAAGAGACCCTTATCGGGATCCACGCGCAAGAAGCTCGCAACATCTCGGTAGTTGGGAAGAGTGGCACTCAAACCTACAATACGCACTTGGTCACCTGTCTGTTCGCTGCGTCGGAGGGTTCTGCTAACGATGCTCTCGATGACTGGGCCACGGTCGTCGTGAAGAAGATGGATCTCATCAATACAGATGAGGCGGACCAGGTTGATGTAGCTTGTGTCAGTCGCTTTGCGAGTGATGACGTCGTACTTCTCGGGGGTGGTGACAATAATCTGGGTCTCGGCGATTTGCTGCTTGGTAAGTTGACGGTCACCAGTAAGTTCGGAGACCTTGATGCCGTAGGGCTCGAGACGCTTGCCAAAGTTACCGACTTGTTCCGCGACCAGGGCCTTGAGCGGTGCAATGTAGATGATCTTGAAGTCGTCAAGGGCGATCTCACCCGTCTGGGGATTGCGGTGCTTGCCAATCTCTCGGAGCATAGTCAGCATGGCGACGTTGGTCTTTCCGGAACCAGTGGGAGCGCAAATCAGCATGTTGCCGTCATCGTTGAAAGCGGTTGGGAAACACTTGGTCTGAATACGGTTGAGGGATTTTGAGTTACCGAAACCAGCTCGCGCCCAGTCTGGCAGTTCAGATGTAGGCATCAGTGCCGGCTCGTTGGGGTCACGCTTCGCTTTCGGTGCCGGTACGTGGATCTCTTCGTATCCCTTGAATTGACGTCTTGTCGACCCTTGGGGCAGCTTGACGCTTGCATTCGTCATGAGATGGTTGCCCTGGTCAAACACGATATTCTCGAGGTTGACAAGCCGGCTTGATGGTTGTAAGCCGCCAACAATGCCCTCCGGTTTGGCGTCCGCCATTTCGATGTCGGGCGAAGTCTCGGGAAGGCTGATATCCTTGAGGTTGAACTTCATCTTTCCTGTGCCAGCTCCGTCCTCTGCCTTGATACCCGTTTCGCGTGCACGTAATTCCTGCAGGATTTGTTGCTGGCCGGCAGCCTTCATCTCCCGCTCAACAGCCGTTCGCTCGTCATTATCTTCGGCAGCGCGTCGCCACCTCGTAACCCAAACAACCCTGTCACGGTTGAGCACAAGTTTCGCGACCAGCTCGTGGTGTTCATAATCAAAGAGGTCCATGAGGTCGTTCTCAATCTCGCGCAGCTCCTTCTCTTCTCCGTCTTCTGAGACTCCCGCAAGGAACTTGAGCGCGTCCTGTGTCTTCTCTTGCTGTATATGCGCATCCTCGTAGATCTGTCCAATCTGCCGTTGTAGCCAGTATGCGTCGATCTCGTGTGCGGGGATGAGCTGATCTGCGCCATTCTTGCGATCCGAGGTAGCCGCATCGCCCTGTATTATCATCTCCTCAGTTTCTGCAAAGCCTCCACCCTTCACGTCGTCATCCTCTCCAATCTGTTCCACCGGCGCCTCTGCCTCGTCTTCTTCGTCCGAGGTATCGGCATCTCGCACCTCGAAAGTCTGAGGGCCATCTTCATCCTCCTCTTCATCATCGAATACGACGGCTACACCCTGGTTGTCGCCAGTGTCGGCACCATCGCCGTCTGCCATTTCCTCGTCGCCTCCTTCCTCGTCGTCCTGCGCATCATAGTCGGTGATCTTCTTTCCGAGGTTCACAAGCTCGTTGAACTCCTTTGCGCCCATGGAAGTACCAAGGAGATCGTCCACTTCCTTCTTCTTGTCAAAGTCCTTCATGTTGTCATCCTTGAGGTATTCCAAGACCTGATCGGCTGCGCTTCGTGTAGTTGCAGGATCGACATCGCCAAGAGATCTGCTCACGACGGTAGTAATGAGGTCGAAAGTATGGCGCGTTGCAGGTGTCCGCGGTTTGTATGTGAGGCCCTCGATGTTCAGGTCGGCAGTAGCAGTAGCTCCAAAGCCACTTGTGCCATCGTCCCGTTTCCTCTTGCGCTGCTCTCTTTCCAGGACATCGCCCCCTTCGCCAAGGTTTCCTCGCTCAATGCCAGGCCCCTTGAGCTTCTTGGATTGCGCATTTGCGCTGTCCCGCGCGGTGCGTCCGCCCATGTCGCGGATGTTGATGCGGCCAGCCAGCGACTCAGGGTCGCCAGTGTGCTCGTCTGGTCGGCGCGACGTAAATCGTCTGTCCGCCTGCAGGACCAAATTCGACATGGCCGCATATTTGAACTGCGCGAGGTTGTTCTGATCCTTGGACATGGCGGCGGTGGGTATCTGGGTATTGCGCGGCTTGCGCTGTTCTTTTCGCCTCGTCGAGCTCTCTACGCGCGAGGGATAATATAATACACAGCAAGTGAACTAGTCGCCGTCTTTTCAAAAGCAAAGAAAAGAAAAGGGTTGCGCAATCGAGTGATGTCGGGCTGTGGACGCGCCCTAAAGTTGCACGTAAGTGGGCGGCGGCGGATTCTCGAAAAGTTAATCGATGGAGCTCCGGAGGCTGCAGCCAGAGCACGTGACACCGCATCACCTCCGAGCCACCTGGGCAGTACCCAACCAGATAGTGATCATTTCTTGTCGCATACGTACGCATATTCCAGGCAGTTCCAACATGTGACTTATCAGCCTTTGTCCAGTTCTGCCATGCTCGAATAAGCTTTTACAAGGGATGAGAGCGCATCAGAGGTTACTGCATTGCAGGTCGGGACCCTGATTAGTACGAAAGCCCGGTATTGACTTGATGGTACTACATAAGATTGGCTTGTCTCTAGTTCACGAGACCTATGCCATGTGTAGTTTGCGCCTACATGCGTCTACTCCTCACCCGCCGACTCCAACGCTTATGCCATCACGCATCCATCGCCCGTACGCCTCCTCATGTCTCGGCATCACATATTCCCGCAAATGCTTCTCGTCCACGAACTGTTCAACCTCCCTCGGCTTTCTTCTTCTTCTTATCCTCAATCAACTCTACATTGTCTTCCGGTACCTCGTCATACTTGTCCACTAAGAACTCCAGTATATCCTCACTCAAATCACCTTGCACCGTGATTTCCTCGCCGCCGCCCGGAATCTTCGTTACGCTTGATCCTGTCGCGAACTTCTTGCCAAAGTCCTTGGCCACCTTCTTAATGTCGAGACCGAATGCTTCGAGACCCTGTACGGCGGTAACGTATTTCCGCTTGTTACGCTCGATGCGCTTGATGAGAATCTTGGAGGATGCGCGTGTCTCGGCTGCTCGTGCTTCAGCCGTTGCCGCTTTGGCCGCTTTCTTTTGTGCGTCTTTTTCCGCGCGTTTCTGGGCGTCGACGGAGAGGGAGGCCATATTTTGCTGTAGCGCTTCTAAAAAAAACCCCTAGTTAGCAGCATCCCTTGGATATGTGGTACTGCGCAAACCAAGCGCGTTATGAAGACTAGGTAGTACATACCCGCAGAGTATAACTTCGAATGAAGATCTGGATGCGCCTCTTCTAGCCATTCTTCACACTTCTTCGTTGTTCCGCCGAACTCGCAGTACTAGATAACACATCGTATCAATATCCCGCTCGAAATCGACGCGTCTCGGTGCCATACCTACTTCGGGTGGTAAACTGCATACTGCTTCCTATTAGCAAATCACCCAGGCACCTTCCTGCACTGGCGTATTCTTACCTCCGCAGTAGATGACGGTTTTCGGTACTGTCTCTTCCGGCATGTTCGAGTTGCGGGTAATCAACCTTCTGGGCAATGTATACGCTGGAGAGGTGTTGCGTCGAGTGTAGAGACCTGGCGTTGACGCGAAAGAGAGCTTGGTGGGGCAGGGCAAGCGTGGCGGGGTATGCGAGGGAGCGCAAGGGTCCTTGAACATGCCAGACTTTCACCCCAAGGTAGGCCTGTTATCAAGATTATTGGTATTTATAGCCATGATCCAAATACATTGAATCTACTTCATCTGGTTCTGCAAAATGCAAATCTTCGGCTCCATCCGTATCTCCACCCAGTAACCCCGCAACAAGCTATTCCTCAACAGCCCTTCCAATTCACCCCATGTCTCTCGAACCTTGTCAATCCAGCCACCTTGCTCAGGCACTTTGCTTCCGACCATATCGTACAAAGGCTCAGTCAGCGAGCCACTTTCCTCCCCGGGCTTCAAAAGCTTGACCCCACCAAAGCCGTAGACAACATGTACAACAGCCCAGCTCCCGATGATCTTCTCCGGCTTCTCAGCCAGAACGTAGTCAAACTTGGCCCAGAATATGGGATCTAGAAGCGCGTTCGGGTCTTCCGTTTTTTCGTAGGCCCAGGTCCTGCTTTGTAGCGTGTCCTGTGCTTCAAGAACATCAAGCACTGTCTGCGGACCTCTATGACTTTCTAGAAAGCGCGTAACCCCTGTTTGACACGCAAGGTTGTCAAAGTAAACGTCAAAGTGTTGTCTCTGAGGATGTTCAATATCTTTGTGTAAAGCGTGAAGAGCTTCACCTCCAGGGTAGTTGAGGCTGGAAATACCCAGGATGGCTGTGGATGCGACGAATGACATCAAGACTGATGCTACAAGAGCCAAGCTCATCGCTGCATGAACGACAGACTTCGTTCGTCGTGTCCAAATCCAGGCTGCTCCATCTGCAGCTACTGCCGTCAATCCTGGGATTACGTAGAGGACGAACCGCCATTCTTTATGTGGGAGGAAGCTGTATACTGCCACAAAGCTGAGTAGAGGGATAAGTAGATCTAAGCTTCGGCGTTGACTTGTCGGATTCAAGATGGCAATTGGCATGCAGACCAGATAGGTCATAGGATTCAGCATTAGCCGTGGTAATGCGTTTGCAAAATAATAATACCAGGGCGAGACACCCCAGTCAGCCGAATGCCCTTGAATGGTGTTGTAGTAGAAGCCTGTCCACTCAGGCCACAGTGGGTAAGACTGCCAGAAGAAAGAGTCCAGAGGTACGGTACAGATAAGGCCGATGATGAGACCTCCAACGCCAGCTGGGATGATGACTCTAGTAATCGATATTCCTCGCGTGATGAACAGGTACACCGTGATTGTTCCGACGAGGATTGCTAGCTCAGAACGTAACACAACTCCAGCGATCGTGAGCAAATACAGACTCAACCGGTAATATCCCGAGATATCTGAAGTGATCCAGGGTACCGTGTATGCGAGAAGCAAGCTTCGTAAAGCAAGGTTGCCTTCATCACGATGAGCCGCTTTCCTCTCCCGAAATGCAATGGAAACTTACTGAACACAAAAGCGAACATGTTAGGCAACGTCCTGGAAGCATAGTAGATAGCATGGAACTGGCTTGCTTGGAACAACGCATACCATATACCAGCACTAGTTCCAAAAGCCTTCTGCACGCTCCTCCCAAACGCAACGAGCGAGGCTGCATTAACGAGCCCAAGTACTGCTCTAACTGCAATCCACAATCAGCTCCCAGCACCACTGTTGAATTTGCCTTGTAACTTACCCAACACCTGTACATGTGCCATATCCCTCACCAACGCAACCCATGGCCTACTCAACCCGCTCAACACCGCCGCACCAGTAAACGTTCTCGGCACGCTCCCCGGGAAAGAGACATGGTCGTAATTCGCCGTCAAAAACTGATCGACATTCTCTGCTGGAATCCCATGAACCAGAATATCATGGATAGCCTGGATATTGAACGACTCCTCGACTTTTGTGTACGGCGAAACGAACAGGTGTATCAAGACGAACGCTGGGATAAGCAGGAAGAAAGGCCACGTAGAGGAAACCATGACATCTAATACAAGTGCGACAGATTATCAACTCCCAGTGCAATAAAGACAATACGCGTGGTGTAGAAAGAGAGAAGGAAAACGCGTCGTTTCTGTGGTGTTGACGAATAACGCAGGACGCACCCCAAGGGTACAGTAATCCGCCAATCACGTGCCTTCTCGAATCCACTTGCTACACGAAACCCATCTCCGCCGCCATCCCTCCTTTCCCACCTCCCCCGCCCGCACACCTGATCCCCAATGCGCCTACAATGGAGCTCGCCCAACTCGCCGTTCCGGCCGTTTACGTCTTGATCTTCTTCCTGGGCTACCCCTCGCAATACCTGCTCACCCATCTCGAGCCGGCCCCGTTGACTAAAAACGAGCTCATTGTGTCCAATGCCATTTTAGTGCTTATTCTGATTACGTATACGCAGAGCGTATTTGTGGATCCGGGAACGATACCGAAGGACTGGAACCGTGGTTCTGGTGCTGATGGGTATAAAGATGAGGGAGAGAAAGTGCAAGGAGGTGCAGGGGAGGATTTGGTAGGGAAGAGTAGGAAATGGTGTTTTCGATGTGAGGCTGCGAAACCGCCTAGGGCGCATCATTGTAAGGAGTGCAAGAGGTAGGCAGTTTTTTTCTTCTTTTTCTCTGGTCTTTTCATATCCTCGAGAGAATCTAAGCACCATGTATACGCCCAACCTTACAGCCCTGAAGTCGTGTCATTACCCACCGTGATACGATGGTTTCGTCGATGGATAGGTGTCCTTTCTTTCTTTCTTTCTCTTTTCTTTCTTTTACCGTGTGGTCTCCCAAGAGTAAGGGTCACAATTTAGTCAAGAGCACGACAATGAGTTCTATTTAGACAAAGCACACGAACAAGCTGGAAATGCCTAGTACTAGCGTTCACATACCGTTCTAGCTTTATAGAAAGCTCAGCTAACCAAACTTTAGATGCATACCCAAAATGGATCATCACTGCCCCTGGACGAACAACTGCGTCAGCCACACCACGTTCCCCCACTTCCTACGTTTCCTCTTTTACACGACATTCGGCCTCTCACTGCTACAATCCTTTCTCTTCACACGACTTTCCTACCTCTGGACCAACATGGAAATGCCCTCATCCTACGGCCCCACCCCGTTCCAACTCGCGCACCTCTTCACGGTGCTCATTACAAACAGCATCACGCTCTTCGTCCTAGGCGTGCTCTTCCTGCGCAACATATGGTGTCTAGCCATCAACACAACCACCATCGAAGGCTGGGAGATTGAACGCCACAAAACCCTCGTCCGCCGCGCCCGCCAGTACGGCGGCTACCTACCCAGTCCCGACGGCTCTCAGAAGATCCGCATCAAGAAACAGGAATTTCCCTACGATATCGGCATCTGGTCCAACATTGTTCAGGGTATGAACTCGGCTAATCCAATCACTTGGTTCAATCCGTTGGCGGCGACGCCTAGCTTGACTAGTGGCCTGGCGTTTGAAGAGAATGGCTTCGAGGATGAGGGCACCATGTGGCCGCCTCCAGACCCGGATCGTGCGTATAGGAGGAATGCCAAGGCGGTCAATGCGGATGCGTTTCGATTTGCAGAATCGGAGATGAACGGTGAGGATACGATCAAGGCCTTCAAAGCAAGGCAGGCAGACGATGCGGTGAGGAGACGGAAGGCGTATGGGGAACGGGTTGATCAGAGACTGATTGATGTTGAGGACGAAGACGACGGTTACGACAGGGTGCGGGATGAGGACGGGTATGCATATGGAGATGATGCTAGTGATGATGTCGAAGAAGACGAGGAAGAAGAGTCTGAGAAGAAGTACGGGAGTCGTGGGCGAGAAGGCGAGGCAGCGTGGCGCAATGCCGAAGGCGAGCGGCTGAAAGACTTTGGAGTCGATGAGGATGTAGAGTTTTATGACGAGCAGGAAGATGATATTCCGTTGAGTGAGCTCATAGCCAAAAGGCGGGCGACGTCAGCGACAGGATATAGTTGTTCATAGCAGTTCACCGCACGGAACAAGACCAATAACACAGTAAAAGACATGCAATTTCGACACGATAGATGCTTGAACGTGTACGATTTCCAGGGGCATAACGAATGTTGTGGGGCTCGTGTGAGCAAAAGAGAAAAATCTAGACCATAGAAATCCAGCAATGAAGAGAAAAGGTATCGTAGTCCAGATGTGCCCGCCTTCCCTATCCAACCCATCCGTACATTCTCCCCAAGCAAGGCCTCATGGCGAAATCGCATCGGAGTAATATGTGTCCTGTCTCCACGCTTCCTAAATCCTAAGTAAATCCACCGACTGTGAGTGACAAACGCGCATGCTGAACAATCTGACGCTAGCGAAAGTGCCGTCAAATCTGTCTCCTCCTCATTCTTTCCCGAACTACTTCTGTTCAGGTACTGAAATAGCCAGAGTCGAGAAGCTTTCGTGAATGGCGTCTCAGCTCTTCCTCTATTCGACGATTCTCCAGGGCTCGGCTCGACTAATACTCGGCGCCGTTTCCGTTGTGGACAGGATATCCAAAGGCAGTGGTGTCGTCGGGCATTTCGGCATCGCCGCTCAGTACATGCTGTTGATTCTCTGGGCCGCCTGCGTTGGGCCCGCCGGGCCCGGCTGTAAATTGCCCAGTGGGTGGCTTGTTCTGATTTGCGAGGAGGGTCTCGTACCACCAATCAATACCAATAGTTCAGATAAACGTTTTCGCCAAACAATAGGCAACAAAAGAACAACATGGGGGGGGGGGGCGTGTCTCTAAAACACATTCCCGGGCCCCCGGAACGGGCCAACACCCGTTTTGCCGC